>OX387252.1:5916621-5934121 GCA_947562095.1 Branchellion lobata | reverse complement strand
CCTCCATTACTCTCAATGAACTTGGCAGCTCGCAAGATGGCGTCAACACCTCCTCTCTCATCTTCTACACCTTCCTTTTTACCTTTTTCACCATATCTCTCATCTTCTCTTCTGTCCCCTCGACATTTCTCATCTCCTTCACCTTCTTCTCCTTTTTTTCTTTTTTCTCTTCCACTTTCCCCACCTCCTCTTTCATCTCTTTCTGATTCTTCATCTCTTTTCGTTTCTTCATTTATTTTAGCTTCTTTTTTTTCTTCATCTTCTTTACTCCTACCATCCTTTTCAGTTTCCTCGCCTTCATAACCACCTTCTCCAACATCATCAATTTCTCCTTCTGCATCATCTTTTTTAACATCATCACGACACCTACTCTCGTTCCTCCATACGTCATGGCACATATCACTTCCAATGACGATGTTGTTGTTCTCGTCGTACTGTGGAGTGACGCCATTGTGGGCGGTCTTTCCACTTCCCGTTATTGTGACACCTCTCTTTCCAGCCTCACCTTCCTCTTTCTCCTCATCTTCATTCCCTTCATGTTTCCTTCCTTTCTTTTCCTCATTCTTACTTTCTTCTTTCTCTTCCACATACTTCTTGGACTTATCTTTCTTGATTTTTTTTTCATCCTCTTCTTTCGTTTTTTTCTGTTCCTTAATCTCATCTTCCCTCTCCTTTTTAATTTCCTCTTTTTCCTTCCTTTTCTTCTTTTTATTCTCATTCTCCTTGTCCTCCTCCTTCGTTCTTTTCTTCTTTACCTTTTCTCCCTCTTTATCAGTCATTACAAAAGCCTTTCCGAATTGGTTCTCTAAAGCACCATTTTGACCAATCAACACATCTGCCTTTTCTTTTTTTTTCTTTCTTCCTTGTTCATATTCCTTCTCATAATCTTTCGCTTTTACTTCTTTCTCTTTTTCAACATTTCCTCTATCTTTTATCACAGCTTTTTCCTCTTTTACTACATTTATTTTCCATTCTTCATCTTCTTCTTCCTCATCCTCATCCTTACTTTTATCACCTTCTCCCAACAATCTGATAGACTCACTTCCACTTACCTCCATGCCTTCCTCCCAATTGCATGCAACACCTCTCTTCTCATTTCTTCCCGAAGTTGACTCCTTTCCTTTCTCACTCTCTACTTCCTTTTCTCTTTTTTCTTCCTTCTTTTTTTCCTCTCTCTTCTCTCTTTCTTCTTTCTCCTCCTCTCTCACCTCTTTCTCTTTTTCCTCCTTCTCTCTTTCCTTCTTTTCTCTTTCTTCCTCCTTTTCTTTTTCCTCCTTTTTTCTTTCTTCCTCTTCTCTTTCCTCTTTCTTTTTTACCTCTGCTTTCTCTATTTCTTTTTTTTTTCTTTCCTCCTCTTTCTCTTTTTGTTTTTTCTCTTCCTTCTTCTTTTGCTTTCTCTTTTTTTTCTCATTTTCTTCCATTTCTTTTTTTTCTTTCTTTTCATTTTCTTCCTTTTCCGCTTGTTCCTGATTTTGTCTTTCCACCTCTGTTGTATGATCAACCTCTTTTTCTTCTTTCTCAACTTCCTCCTCTACCTTTCTTCCCATTTTCTCATTCTGTTCAATTCCCTCTTCTCTTTTTTTCCCCATTTTCTCATTCTGTTCAATTTCCACCTTTTCATCTTCTTCATCTTTTTCATCTTTTTTTTCCTTCTCATTTCCATCATTTATTCTTTTATCTTTGTTAGACCTCCTTCCATCTGCACCACTCCCACAATCCTCCTCACTACACTCATGTTCAACTGCAATCGTCTCAATAATATCTTTTTTTTCACTTCCACCCGAGTCTTCACGGCCATCACTATATGCATCATCATCGCCACCATCATCACCTCCATCATCGCCTCCATCATCACCTCCATCATCACCTCCATCATCATCCCCATCACCTCCATCATCAACACCATCACCATCTTCAGCAAACTCACCACCACCATCACCACCATCTTCCCCACCACCATCACCACCATCTTCACCACCATCTTCACCACCACCATCACCACCATTTTCACCACCACCACCACCACCATCTTCACCACTACCATCACCAATATTTTCACCATTCTCACCATTACCCTCACACCCATTCTCAACAAAATCACCACCACCATCAATGTCATTACTATCACCACCAACATCTTCCTCAATAACAAAACTATCAACAAAAACACCATTATCAACCTCACCATCATCATCATCAGCATTACCACCAAGATCCACATTACCATCATCATAATCATCATTACCACCAAGATCCACATCACCATCATCATAATCATCATTACCACCAAGATCCCCATCACCACCATCATCATCATCATTATCATCATCATCATCATTATCATCATCATCATCATTATCAATACCACCGATATGACCGCAACCATCGCCACCAATAGCTTCATCATCATCATTAGCATCGTCATCATCATCATCATCTTCAACAACATTATTTACATAGTTTGCATCTTTTAATTGTATTAAGTGTATTACCTGGCTGTTACTGTTTTGATTGTTGTTAATATCAATAACATCAGTAATTCTATTATTATTATTTTTGTTGTTTTCACAGAAGGCAGTATCCCAATCTCCTTCTTCCTCCTCCTCCTCCTCCTCTTCCCCTTTCAAGACTTCAACCTGCAAAGAGCTCAAGCTTTTGCTGATCTTTATCATTCTTGTATTGTTGATGTTTCTGTTGATATTATTGTTGTTGTTGTTGTTGTTGATGTTTCTGTTGATATTATTGTTGTTGTTGTTGTTGTTGTTGTTGATGTTTCTGTTGATATTATTGTTGTTGTTGTTGTTGTTGATGTTTCTGTTGATATTATTGTTGTTGTTGTTGTTGATGTTTCTGTTGATATTATTGTTGTTGTTGTTGTTGTTGTTGATGCTGTGAATATCATCTTCATTTATGTCATTGTTGTTAATATCTTTCTTGTTATTGATGATGTTATCATTCTTGTCGTTGCTGTTGTTGTTGTCATTCATGATGCTTCTGTTGTTGTCTTTGTTGTTGCCGTTGTTGTAACTGTTGTTGTCGCCGTTGTTGTAACTGTTGTTGTAGCTGTTGTTGTAACTGTTGTTGTAGATGTTGTTGTAACTGTTGTTGTAGCTGTTGTTTCCACTGGAAAACTCAGGTTTGATGTTGATAATGTGGTAATTGAAACTGTCATTATTGTTGCTGGTATTATTTTTGCTGTGATTGTTGTTGTTGTTGGTGTCAAAGCCTAAGCCAGTAGTTTCCGTAGGTTTGATATCTCGGTGGATGTTGCTGTAACTTGTATATCTCCGAGTGAAGTCTGGAGACTTTGAAGCTAAATTGTTGTTGTTATCGTCGTTTTTGTTGCCGTTATCGTCGTTGTTGTTGTCGTTGTAACTGTTGTTTTTATCTTCTTCTCCACTACAATCAAGTCGTTCGGTTTTAAAAGTATAATAATCACTTCCGTCTTTGTTTCCGATGTTGTTGTTGTGGTTATTGATGTTGGGGTTATTTTTGTTTATGTCGTTGTTGTGAACCTTGGCAACATTTTTGTTGCCGAAATTTTTGTTTTTGTTGAAGCTGAAGTTGATGTAGAGTCTTTCCTTGCGTCTTCTAGCTTTTCTCTTGTTGGTTATTTTGTCGTTGTTGTTGTTATCGCTGTTGATAGCGTTGTTGATGTTGTTGTTATCGTTGTTGATGTTGTTGTTGATGTTGTTGTTGATAGCGTTGTTGATGGTGTTGTTGTTGTTATTGTTGTTACTGTTGAGAGTTGATTCGTTGTTTTCAGGACTCGTCAAGGCCAATATGTGGCATTCGTCTCCTCCCTCATTCTCTTCTTCCGCTTCTCCACAATTATTTCTTCCTTCTTCGTTCTCTTTTCTCTTCTCTTCTTCCTCCTTCTTTTCTTTCTCCACATCTTTGTCTTTCGACACTTCTCCATTCTTCAATTCATCATTTTCTCCGCTTCCTTTTCCAACCCCTCCTTCATCCTCTCCTTCGCCTTCTTCGACAGCATCTCCTCTTTCTTCTTCTTTTTTCTTTTTTTCCTTTTTTCCTCCTTCATCTTGCGCCTTTTTTTCTTCCTCTTCCTCATCTTCTTTTCTTTCTTTTTCATCTTTTTCTGTTCCCAATCCATCTCCAATGCCAGTTCTATTATTTTCTACACCAACATCACCACCATTACGATCATATCCAACATCATCCTTATTCCCATCCCCAACAGTACCCTTATCACCCCCACCACCACCATCTTCATCACCACCACCAACACTAGCCCTATCACCACCCCCAAAACCATCCATATCACCACCACCAACACTACCCTTATCACCACCACCATCCTTATCACCATCACCACCATCCTTATTACCACCACCATCCTTATTACCACCACCACCATCCTTATCACCACCACCATCTTTATTACCACCACCATCCTTATCGCTACCACCATCCTTATCACCACCACCATCCTTATCACCACCACCATCCTTATCACCACCACCATCCTCATTGCCACTTCCACCATCCTTCTCCCCACCACCATACTTATCACCATTACCCCTCTTCACTCTCTCCATCTCTGTGGAAATCTTCCCGAATGGCATTTTTGTAAACCCTTTGACACCGCTATAATCAAAATTATTCCCATCAGCTTTATTCCTATCATTGTTGCTGTTGTTGTTGTTGTTGTTGTTGTTGTTGTCAGTAATATGAGAACTAGTAGAAGTTGTATCCTCAATATTATTGTTATTGTTGATGTTATTATTGTTATTGTTGTTGTTGTTGTTGTTTATGTTGTTGCTGTTGATGATGTTGTTGTCGTTGTTATTTTGATTCTTTCGGTCGCTTGTTGCATTATTTTCAAAAAATGTTTTGTTGTTGTTGTCCTTGGCTGTTTCAAGCACGATGTTGTTGTTTTTATTATTGTCATCATTTCTAATAATGCTTTCATTGTTATTGTCGTTGTTATTGATTTCATTGTTATTGTTATTGGTGTTGTTACCTTCATTCGAGGCGCTCATACAGATTGGAACAGTTGAGGGACGACTAGTGTTATTATTATTATTATTATTATTATTATTATTATTATTATTATTATTATTATTATTATTATTATTATTATTATTATTATGATTATTATTATTATTATTATTATTATTATTATTATTATTATTATTATTATTATGATTATTATTATTATTATTATTATTATTTGCATGCTTATTGTTTCTATTATTGTTAGAAGCTGTAGTCACAGCAGAAGTTATAATCGTCGGAGTAGTGGTAGTAGTAGTATTAGTAGTGGTAGTAGCAGTGGTAGTAGAAGTATTAGTAGTGGTAGTAGTAGTATTAGTAGTGGTAGTAGTAGCAGTAGTAGTGGCAGTAACAGTAAGATTAAAAGCATTGGGTTTATTTTTGTTGAAGATGTTGTTGATATTGTTGTAATAGTCACTGATAACATTGTTGTAGTTGCTACTGTTCTGTATATAATTGTTAACGTTGGTGTTGTTGATGTAATGTTGAATGTTGTTGTTGAGTATGTTGTTGGTGTTGTCGAAGTTGGAGAGGATGTTTCGTGCTGTGTTGTTGTTGTTGTTGCTGCAACGTGTTGTTTGAGGTCGTTGTTGTTCGTTGTTGTGCTTGATGATCTCAGGAGTGGTGATGAAGATGGAGTGAGAAGAGGTGGTGTGTTTGATGGGGGAATAGTCTGGAAAGACAGTCAAACCTTTGGAGTTCTTTTGGTGTTGTTGTTGTTGTTGTTGTTGAGTTTGTTTCTGCTGTTGTTGACTCTGCTGTAGAAGTAGTTGCTGACTTTTTTGTTGTTGTTGTTGCTGTTGTTGTAGTTGAGTTTGATGTTGTAGTTGAGTTTGCTGTTGTTGTTGCTGTTGTAATTGAGTTTGCTGCTGTTGTTGCTGTTGTAGTTGAACTTGCTGCTGTTGTTGTTTGTTGGCGTTGTAGTGTTGGTTGCTGGCGTGGAGAGGAGGAGCAAAGCCAATACACTCCTCCAGGGCGAGGGCTTCGGAGTAGGGAAACATGGCAATGTTGATGACGTGGTCTGGAGAACCGAGAACCGTGAAGAACAACTTTATTGGTCGTGCCTGAGTATGTTGTTATGGGTTTTTGTTGTTGTATTTTGTTGCTGTATTTTGTTGTTGCTGTATTTTGTTGCTGTATTTTGTTGCTGTATTTTGTTGCTGTATTTGGTTGTTGCTGTATTCACTTTATGAATTGTATTGTTGTGTTTTGTTGTTTATTTTTCGTCTATATTTTGTTTAATCTTTTTTTTATTCAATATATTTCGCATTGTTTGTATGTTTTTTGTTGAATTTGGTTTTTGACTCTTAATGTTGTGGTTTGATATGTTGTGTTGGTTGATTTGTTGAATGTTGTAGTTGGAGTTGTTAATGTTGTTACATGCAATCACACCTTGTTGATTTTGTACATGATGATGACGTCATCGATGGTGAAGAAGGAAGGCAGCGTCTTTTTGGAGCGACATAAGATGACCCTGGAAGGTTGATTGTGATGTTTCATATTGCGATTATGTTGTTTTTGTTGAAAAAAAATGTTTTTGTTAGTGTGATATTTATGTTGCAGTGTTGATGATGATGATGATGATGATGATGATGATGATGATGATGATGATGATGATGATGATGATGATGATGATGGTGATGATGATGATGATGATGATGATGATGATGAAGGTGATGATGATGATGAATGTTGCAGTTATGATTTTAAGATGTTACACTGTTGACTGACTGTTGGTTGTTGGCGAGATTGAACTTGTTGCGGATAAGGCGCTGCAGTACTGAGATGGTCACTTGCGAACTGCAGTGTAAGTACCTGCGTGGAACCTGTGTGTGTGTGTGTGTGTGTGTGTGTGTGTGTGTGTGTGTGTGTGTGTGTGTGTGTGTGTGTGTGTGTGTGTGTGTGTGTGTGTGAGGTTTATGTGGTGTGGCTGGTGTGGTGCGGTTGGTATGTGTAGGGTGTGGCTGTTGTGGTGGGATTTAAGGGTGTGGTTGATGTGAAATGGTTGGTGTGGTGTGAAGTGGATGGTGTAGTTCGGTTGGTGTGTGTTTTGTGGTTGCTGTGGTGTGGTTGATGCGGTGTAGTTGCTGTGGTGAGGCTGGTGTGGTGTGGTTGATTTTTGGCTGTGATGTTAATGCACGATCAGAGAAATGTGGTGGCAGTGATGGTAGTGATGATGGTGGTGGTAATGACTCTGGTGGGAATGATGGTGGTGGTAATGATTGTGGTGGGGTATGGTGATAAAAGTGGTCTTGACCTCTTCTCTTTGTTTTTTCTTTTTTTGGCACTGGTATCTTCCGGCATTGGTCCCGCTGTTGGGGTGTGTTGTTATTGTGGTAGGTTGTTTTTGTTGTGTTGCTGTTTGTTTTTGTTATTGTGATGTATTTTGTTGTTGTCTAGTGTGTTGTTGTAGTATGCACTGCTGTTGTTGTTGTTGTTGTAGTATGTGTTGGTGTTGTTGCTGTTTTAATAATATGTGTTGGTGTTGTGTTGATATTTTGTTGTTGTTGATGTAGCAACAGCGGTTTCCTGTGTGGTACTCCATGGGGTCAATCTGGCTTTTTGTTTCCATCACGACGCACAGTCAGAAGACTCAAGCACTCACTCGTGGTTGTAGATGAGGCAGACACACGTGGTGTTGTGGTGGAGAGAAGGAGCAGGGGAGGAAGAGGAGTTCAAGGACGTACAACTCCTATAGCGCTGCACAAACATTTCCCTCTGTTTCATTTCTTCTGTAATCGAAATTCAAAAAGTTTTTTTTATCAAATAGTAAAAAAACCTCTAAAACTCTTTGTTCATTTGAACTTTTCAATTTCAATAGAAACAGTTGAGGAAACTGAAAAAATAATGTTTTTGTTTACTTTCGAAGAGGCCAGGCACACACGTGTAGACGAGGTTTTGTAGCGTGACGTCATCAAGCAGGTCGTCATGACGACAGGGAAGATGGCAAGAGGGGCAAGAGGGGGTGTGGAGGAGGCTGTGGTGGATGCATGATCGACAGACTGGGGGTGTGAGGTTTGGTGGAATGATTCAACTGAAAAGAACTGGTGAATTTGAATGGGAAGGATGCATTGATTAGAGTTACTCTAATCCAATCAATGCATTTGTCAAGCGCTTGTTTGTCATATTTAAGTTAAAAAATTACAAAACAAAGACGCTCCCAAAAAACGATTTCACTCGCTGCTGGGCTACTAGTAACTAGGTCGCTCTTGAAGAATGTTGGTAGAGTTGGGATAATGGTTTAAATAGATTCATAATCGAATCTTCACTCACACGTGTGTCCACATTTGCCGACACAAGTGGCGTCGATGAGGTAACCCCTGCATAAGCCACACGTGACGTGAGGCAACAGCGATGCCGTTCTAATGTGGAGAACATCTTTGTGTGGTTCTTTGTTTGTTTTTTTGTGTGGTTCTCTTTGTGTTCCTTTGTATGGTTCTCTTTGTGGTTCTTTGTATGGTTCTCGGTGTGGTTCTTTGTATGGTTCTCTGTGTGTTTCTTTGTATGGTTCTCTGTGTGGTTCTTTGTATGGTTCTCTGTGTGGTTCTTTGTATGGTTCTCTGTTTGGTTCTTTGTACGTTTTGTAAGATCTTTTATGAAGTTCTTTATTCTTCCACGTCCAATTGTATCCTTCTTTCTCTTTCTCTTTCAACATTTCTGCTGTGTACTCTTTATCCAAAGTGTTGTATGTTTTTGTTCGTGATGCTGTATGTTTTTGCTTGTGACGTTGTATGTTTTTGTTCGTGATGCTGTATGTTTTTGCTTGTGACGTTTTATGTTTTTGTTCGTGATGCTGTATGTTTTTGCTTGTGACTTTGTATGTTTTTGTTTGTGGTTTTTTTTGTTTTTGACTGTGACGTTGTATGTTTTCGTTTGTGGTGTTTTTTGTTTTTGTTTTTGACGTTGTATGTTTTTAATTGTGATATTGTACGTTTTTGTTCGTGTTGTTGTATGTTTTTTGATGTGAAGTTTAAATTTACAATGATTGTGGAAATGTTTTATTGCGTTTGTGTGTTATGTTTTTTGTTTGTGTTTATTTATGTTTGTATGTTTGTTATTTCTTCGGCTTAAAAGAGCGTTCGTAGCTGGCCGCTGAGGTCAGGTAAAGATTACAAAGACTCCTAAAGTCCGATATGATGGTGTTTATATATGGTATGTAGCAAATTTAAATGTCCTCGCGTTTGTGTAAGTGTGTGTGTGTGTTTATGTATTTGTGCGTTTGTGTGAGTGTGTTAGTGTATATTTGTTTGAGTGTGTTTGTGTGTGTGTGTGTGTGTGTGTGTGTGTGTGTGTGTGTGTGTGTGTGTGTGTGTGTGTGTGTGTGTGTGTGTGTGTGTGTGTGTGTGTGTGTGTGTGTGTGTGTGTGTGTGTGTGTGTGTGTGTGTGTGTGTGTGTGTGTGTGTGTGTGTGTGTGTGTGTGTGTGTGGGGGGGAGAGAGGTGTTCTCTGTATTTTGAAGAGATCAGACTGTAGTTTAGGTGATTTGTGAGCAAAGAATTTGAATATGAATTTTAAGGATGACAATGACCCTCATTTGAATTTGTTTGAGGTGCGAATGTTAGTGCAAGTGTTTTGTTATGTCCCACACATGTATGTGTACATTGGTATGTATTTTTGTATGTTTGTATAGATGCGTGTGTATTTTTGTATATATGCGTGTGTATGTTTGTGTATATGCATGTTTATGTTTGAGTATATGCGTGTGTATGTTTGTGTATATGCGTGTATTTTTGTGTATGTGTGTATACACACACGAACAAGCACAGACACGCACAAATGAGGAGCATTACGTGAGAAGGATGGACTTGAAAGAGGCATGAGCACCGGAATAGCACATCATCTCTTGCATTCCTCTTTCATCTACGTGCTCAACGTCGTATGCTAATTAATTGCCACGTTTACGTAATTACGTGCATCGAGACGTTGTTGAATGCTTGAGGACAATGAAGGGGAGGAGGACTGTTTGGTGCATGAAGGTGCTTGCAAGTGCTGTGGTCATTTGAATACCTTTGAAGTCGTCAGCACTCCATTATCACCTCAACTTCTTCTTTTTGCGCCGTCTCCATCTCGTCTGCATTTGTCAACTGTTGCAAGCTATTTTGTCCGTTATTCCGTTTGTTTGTTTCTTCGAATTCGATCGCATTTTGGTTGCTCACTCCACGCTCGTACAGATACAAGCATTGGGCAATCATTGGCGCATTTTTTGCAAATTCCTCCAAGTGAGACAGTCCTCTCTCCATCCACTCTTCTTTCTCTCGCTTCCTCTTTTCTAGTTCTCTTATAAATTACAAGTCAAGATTCGAAAATTGATAAACAACTAAGTTGTGAATTATCACACCGACTTTTTTTTCACCCCACCACAAAGGTCTTCAAACTTATTGGCTTCAACGCCACATTGAGAACAATTATTTTGAATTCTCATTTTTACTCTTTTGCAAAATTTTTCTCCTCTTTTTCATTTTCTCAATTTTCTTTTTCCTCTTTTTTCTCGGCTATATTGACGTTTTGAGTGGCCTCGAAACTTTACGGGGTTAATGCCACTATAATAATATTCGTGTTTGTATTGTATTGTATTGTATTGTATTGTATTGTATTGTATTGTATTTTATTGTATTGTATATTGGTTAATCGTTAACCAACGGCTACTTTTACAGCGTCGTAGAAAGATTGATCTTTTGGAAATTCATTTCGGAAATTAAAACAAATAAATGAAATGAAGAAGATAAAAAAGCCAACATGAATTGTAAGTTAATGTTAACATTGATCAAGCAGAAGGTTGCATGTTAGTGTTAGTGTTAATGCAAGCAGGTTGTTCGAATGACCGTGACAGTGTCTTTGATTGCTCTTTAGTGATGCCAACAAGTTCACGAAGGATGGATGGATCGAATGAAGGAGGTGGAAGGATGGATGGATCGAATGAAGGAGGTGGAAGGATGGATGGATCGAATGAAGGAGGTGGAAGGATGGATGGATCGAATGAAGGAGGTGGAAGGATGGATGGATCGAATGAAGGAGGTGGAAGGATGGATGGATCGAATGAAGGAGGTGGAAGGATGGATGGATCGAATGAAGGAGGTGGAAGGATGGATTAAACATAAGAAATGGATGAGGTGGAAGAATAAATGAATGGCTGAGATAAAGGAATGAATGGATGAGATGAAGGAATTAATGGATGAGATGAAGAAATGAATGTATGAGATAAAAGAATAAAGAATTGGTCGAGATGAATGAATGGATGAAATAGAGGAATGGGATGAGGAAATGGTGATTGAGAAGGCTGAGATTCCCCACGCATGGTGGTTCATCACCCCAAGTTGAACACTTAAGCGTTTGTTCTCCTTCCTTTTCACACGAAAGTCACTAAGAATGGCATGAAACAAAAGAAAGCTACAAAGAATTAAACAAGAAAATTCAACAAGAGAATGCTTCGAACGATGAGCGATAAAAGCCGAATTGTAAGCCATAAGAGGCGGCAAAGCCACCAAACACCGAGTGAATAAGAGATTCAAGAGATGAAACTTGCCAGTTTTAATGCTACTAAGCGACAAACTAACCTGAGAATTTACGAAGTGCTGCACTATCGAGGAATTTATTGTTGTTGAGCTGCAAGATCGACTACGCGTGCGCCGAGAAGGATGTTGTGTGGCGTGTTGTTGCATATTGTAGCAGTGCTGTTGCAATGTTGAGATGCAAGAGACAAAAGGACGTGGTGCATTGAGCTATTACTGAAAGAGAGAAGGCAGGAGGCCTTGGAGAGTCAAGCAAAACGTCTTCAGCTGTCGAACAAGCGCCTCTTAAAGCGCGCGTGCGAAGTTGCATGATGAGAATGCTGAAAACTCTAAGCACTAACATACCGTAGACTACAGGCTAAAAAGTGCCGCGAAATTGGATGAGAAAGGGAGAATAGGAAGAGGAAGAAGAAGAAGAAAAGGAAGAAAAAGAATAAGAAGAAGAAGAAGAAGAAGAAGAAGAAGAAGAAGAAGAAGAAGAAGAAGAAGAAGAAAAAAAAGAAGAAGAAGAAGAAGAAGAAGAAGAAGAAGAAGAAGAAGAAAAAGAAGAAGAAGAAGAAGAAAAAGAAGAAGAAGAAGAAGAAGAAGAAGAAGAAGAAGAAGAAGAAGAAGAAGAAGAAGAAGAAAGAGAAAGTGAAGAAGAAAAAGAAGATGAGGATTAGACCAGCAAACGACCACCTGTGTCATAAAAAGTTACATATAGATGTGTATAGGAAAGAGAAGAATGGATAGAGAGGTAGAGAGAGATGGAAGTTGATGAGTGGTAATTGTGAAGGGGTGGTTGTGGAGGAGTGGTTGTGGAGGAGTGGTTGTGGAGGGGTGGTTGTGGAGGAGTGGTTGTGAAGGGTGGTTGTGGAGGAGTGGTTGTGGAGGGGTGGTTGTAGAAGGGTGGTTGTGGAGGGGTGGTTATAGAAGGGTGGTTGTGGAAAAAAGATTGTTGGAAAGTTAAAAGCAAACATTAGTGAAGTCTTCAAACAAAAAAGTGGTCGCTCCCCTGATGGAAGTGAAATGACATATTAGAGATAAAATGGTGGAGTGGATGAATGAAGAGGATGAATGGGATGAATGGATGGATGAATGGATGGATGGTATGGATGAATGGATGAGAGTTTTAACAGTCAGCGTGAAACATGAAGTGCTCTCACTGAGGTGGGTGTCGTTGATGTGGAGTGATCAAAAATCGATCGATGCTGATGCCTGGGCGATATTGATGGTGAGGTGACGAAATACAAACGTGGTGTATTGAGAAGGTATAATGGTAGAAATGGAAGACGTGTTGTAGAGATGGTAGGGGTATGGTGGAGATGGAAGACTAGGGAAACAGGAGCATGGAGAGCTGGAAGAGGGAAATGGGAGTGAGGAAGAGAAGTTGACGGTAGATGGAGTTACATGCACAATTTTCCGTTGCCAATGCCGTCTGCCTTTGCGACTCTGTGTTTGAGAAGAGCTTTGTCACCCTTCTCCTGGGCGTCTTTCATCACACCCCCATCCCCATCACCACACTTCATACCCCCATCCCCACCACCATTATCCTTCTTCACACCCCCATCACTACCAACCTTCAGCACACCCTCACCACCACTATCTTTCACACCAATCTTCACACCACCAACACCACCCTTCACATCACTAACACCACCCTTCACACCACCACTGGCCTCAAAGAATCCGCGTAAAACGTCGTTCTTGAAGATCCTGCAAAAGAGGAGTGTGTTGGTGACCGCCATGGTGGCCAGCGACAGTGCCATGCAGCAGTGGTACGCCACATGAAGCCTTAAGCGGTCGTTGTAGAGGCCACACACGATCCACACCAGAGCGCCGAAGCGACACGTGATGAAGGTGAAAAAATTGAAAAAGCTGTTGAGGCGGTATAACCAGTGGCTGAAGCCAAAGCCGTGCCTGATTGGTGTGGTAGTGGTAGCAGTAGTAGTAATAGTAGTAGTAGTAGTAGTAGTAGTAGTAGTAGTAGTAGTGATAGTTTTTTTATGGATGGGGTGATAGATGGAGGATTGACTGGATGAAGTGATGAAGGAATGAAGTTATGGGTATATTTAGCTATGAATAGTGATGAAGAAATAGATGGATGGAAGAAAGAGTGGATGAATGAGAAGATGAATGGATGGAATAATGGACGAATGAGAAGATGAATAGATGGAATGATGGATGAATGAGAAGATGAATAGATGGAATGATGGATGAATGAGAAGATGAATGGATGGAATGATGGATGAATGAGAAGATGAATGGATGGAATGATGGATGAATGGATGGAATGATGGATGAATGGATGGAATGATGGATGAATGGATGGAATGATGGATGAATGGATGGAATGATGGATGAATGAGAAGATGAATGGATGGAATGATGGATGATTGACGGACATTTGGAGGAGTTTCCTGGAGTGTAGGAAGACGGTGTTGACTTCAGTGAGAAGGGCAACGACGCAGTAAGAGATGCTGAAGCTGCTGAAGACGTTGTAGGCGAATGCTGCAGTCACCTGGTGCATGGATGGATGAATTTGTGGATGAGTGGGTTGGTGGATAGATACATGGGCGGGTGGATGGATAAGTGGGTGGGTGGGTGGATAAGTGGGTGGGTGGGTGGATAAGTGGGTGGGTGGATAAGTGGGTGGGTGGGTGGGTGGATGGATAAGTGGGTGGGTGGGTGGATAAGTGGGTGGGTGGGTGGATGAATGAGTGGGTCTGTGGGTAGATGAGTGGGTGAATGAAGAATAAAGAACTGAAAGAATGAAGTAACGAAAGTGGAAAAGATGAATGATGAAAGAAATGGAAGAAATAAATAAAAGAAGCAAAAAGGATGAATTGAAAAAAAAATAGACAATCCATGATGGAAAGAATGAAAAAGAGGATGAATGGAAGGTGTGATGAATGATGGAAAGAATGGAGAGGATGAATGAAAGATGTGAAGAATGATAGAAAGAATGGAGAATGAATAGGTGTGAAAAATGACAGCAACACACGTAACAGGTGGTCGACCATTGATTTTAACGTGACCGCTGTGTTTGATATCAATTCAATTTGAGAATCCATATTGTTTGTAACCAATGCAGAAAATTAAAACCAACATGAAACCGCCACAACAGCACAACCACTACACAACAATCAATCACCACGGCCACCCCAAATCACCATAGTTACTATAACTACCAAGAACCACTACAAACACTACAGCCACCACAGACACTGAAAACCACCACAGCCACTGAAAAGTCCCACAGCCACTAAAAACCACCACAGCCACTACAACTACCACAGCCACTAGAAACCACCACAGCTACCACCCACCGCGATGTGGTGGGGGACAACCTCCCACATTTTGTGAATCCTGCCTTCAAAAACTATCACCAGCAAGTCATACAGGAAGTAACCTGTGGGTAATTTCACTTTTCACTCTACACTACACGACAACCACCATCTTCGCTACAACCACCGCCATCTTCACCACCACAAAGAAAACATCAAGCACCACCACTCACCGGTTGAGAAAGCAACAAGGCCGTAAATGTAGAGGTTGTTGTACGACACTAGGTCACTCATAAGCTCCGGGTAGTAGTGGAAACTGTGGAACATGTGAAGAGAAAGATAATGAAAAAACTCTTGAAACCATTATAGAAACATTGTGTAGATATTTTTTCAATGGATGAAGATTATGTTAATAAATTTGCACCAAGTGAGGTCCCAGATGGCGACAATGAGAGCGTGCAGCCATGAAACAAACAAGTTTCGCCACTTCCAGGTGGCATCGCTGTCACCTGATTGTGGTGGCCAAAAGAACACACCATCAAGGAGCCATACAAAACGGATAGCTGGAAAATATCTGAGTTGCAAAGTACATACACATGGAAATTACGGTTTTTTGGGGATGGATGGTGTTACGTTCAAAAGTCTTATGAACTAATTCTCGATCGTCATCTTGTGAAACTTCCTTGTGGCAACGTCGTTTGACATCAGACGGGACGTCGTAGTTCGAGGACGGGTTCGACTTTTTGAACTCGTTGCTTGTAGAGTTGACAAGTTCGGAGTATTCGTTATTGCTTTTGTGGTCATGGTATGTACTCACGCTTTTCGTGATCTTCTTTATTTGGTAGTTGATGAGTGAAAAAATAGAAACGGAAAAAAATATTATAGAAAGCCCATAGGAGACTGGAATTGGTGGAAGATAGTCGTAGTTAGTCATTTCATCTATTTTAGTTTCATTAAATAATGTCAGAAATGTTCAGTTAGTATTAAAATATATTTCAAAAGAAAATGTCCTAAACCGTCTCAAAGTATGCACATCGACTAAACTACTTAAAATGAATTATGGTTGATAATATATAATTTTATTAAAGTCAATGAAAAAATTTTTTTTAATCATTAAGTAAAAATTAATTAAACTAAAAAATTAAAACTGTCTATAGTTAAAAGACCATCCTCAGGTGTGAAAAAGCCCAAGAGTTGTTTATAGGCACTTTAAAACTTACATCCAAGACTTGTTTTTCAGACTATAAATACCCTAGCAATGATTGGATAAAAACTTTTATTTTCAATTTTTGTTTATTACTAAAGAACCTATAAGAACTTTTATTACTATCCAAACAAGTAAAGCTTATCACATAAAAAGAAAAGTAAATGCAACATCAATATTTTCTTATCAAAAATCATTCAGAGTTTCCGTCTGTATGTGTTATACGAGCGGGTTTTTTTTCATAGTAGGACTATCCGTCCGTCTCAAAATCAACCATAATATTAATTTTGTTTATAAATACCTTAAACCAATTTTAACTATATATTTTAAAAAAATATTTTTATATTTCTACAAATAAAACATTTTATGAAAAGAATTGAAAATTGCTTGTATTTTTTAACATTGAAAAGTGAAAACTACAAAAAGCATTTCTCTTAATCTTTTTTTAAATTCTTCAGTTGATGTCTTCCAAATCACTGAAGGATACTTGTGGAGAGCATGTAACTAGACTGCAGCACAGACATAAGTGTCAAACACAATTACTTGATGATGTCAAGTCTTTTGTGAAGCAAAAAGTGCTATTTGAGAAAGATTATTGCCAAGTAAGTGCCAGTACTAGCAATGGATTTAGTCATCAATCCAGCTTCCACTATTCTCAATTTTAATCAATTATCCAACAACCAATACATTCATTCATCAATCAATTTATCAAGCAATGCATCTGCTCATCAACCAATTCACCAATCAATGCATTCATTCATCGACCCATCTCTCACCCATTCAGGCATTAATGAAGCTCTCCCAGCAGTTTGTTTCAAAACTTCCACAGTCCCTCACTTGCAAGAATGCTTACAACGTTGATGGATTCGAAAATCAGTAAGTTTACTTCAAAAACCATAGCAACCACCATACCATCACCATCACCACACCCCACCAACCACCATCATCACACCTCACCAACCACCATCACCACACCGCACCAACCACTATCACCACACCGCGCTAACCACCATCACCACATCGCACCAACCACCATCACCACACCGTGCTAACCACCATCACCACATTGCACCAACCACCATCACCACATCAACCAACACTTTCATTACAGCATGTTACTGACAGATGTTTGGTTGACTTACCTAAAATCTCTTGAGGAACAAGCATTTGCCAGGATCAATAATTGTGATGTTTACAACAACAAGTTATTATTCTTGTTGTTTTTATTGTTATTATTATTATTATTATTATTATTATTATTATTATTATTATTATTATTGTTGTTGTTGTTGTTTTGTTTTTTTTGCTGTTGTGTTGATGTGGTGAGTATTGATTTTTTCGTTTAGTGTTGTTGTCGTCACATTTCTTTAGAATGGTACTAGGAGAAGAGTTAAAATTCTTACCATATCAATCTTTCCTTCATCATCATTCTCGCCAATATCACCTCTCTCTTTTACCATTACACCACTATACACCACCACAAAACACCATCACAACACACCACTA
>OX387252.1:5896621-5911621 GCA_947562095.1 Branchellion lobata | reverse complement strand
GTAGGAGGGGAGGTAGGAGGGGAGGTAGGAGGGGAGGTAGGAGGGGAGGTAGGAGGGGAGGGAGGAGGGGAGGTAGGAGGGGAGGTAGGAGGGGAGGTAGGAGGGGAGGTAGGAGGGGAGGTAGGAGAGG
Source organism: Branchellion lobata (assembly GCA_947562095.1). Taxonomy (NCBI): domain Eukaryota; kingdom Metazoa; phylum Annelida; class Clitellata; order Hirudinida; family Piscicolidae; genus Branchellion; species Branchellion lobata. The sequence continues at coordinate 5,911,491 of OX387252.1, read as the reverse complement.
AGGTAGGAGGGGAGGTAGGAGGGGAAGTAGGAGGGGAAGTAGGAGGGGAGGTAGGAGGGGAGGTAGGAGGGGAGGTAGGAGGGGAGGTAGGAGGGGAGGTAGAAGGGGAGGTAGGAGGGGAGGTAGGAGGGGAAGTAGGAGGGGAGGTAGGAGGGGGGTAGGAGGGGAGGTAGAAGGGGAAGTAGGAGGGGAGGTAGAAGGGGAGGTAGAAGGGGAGGTAGGAGGGGAGGTAGAAGGGGAGGTAGGAGGGGAGGTAGGAGGGGAGGTAGGAGGGGGGTAGGAGGGAGGTAGGAGGGGAGGTAGGAGGGGAGGTAGGAGGGGAGGTAGGAGGGAGGGTAGAAGGGGAGGTAGGAGGGGAAGTAGGAGGGTGGAGTGAAGTTGGAAGGGTAAGGGAGGTGAGATGAAGTGAAAACGGATGGAAGGAGTGATGGAGTGGAATTGAAAAAAAATCATCGATAAAGAAGGAGTCAAGAGAAGAGAGAAAAACAAGAGAGAAGGGAAGATAGAGGAGAGAAGAAAAGAAGGAGAAGAAGAAATAATATTAGGAAAAGTGGAGAATAGAAAGAAGAAAAAATTAGGAAGTGATAATAAGAAGGGAAATAAAAGGAAAAAATGAAAGAATGATTGAAAGAAAGAAAAATAAAGGAAAGAAATGAGAGGAGAAGAGAGGGGGGAGAGAGGAGATAAGAGTAGGGATAAAAGAAAAGAGGAGAATGGAGCAGGTGACTCACAAAGGACCACCCACCCACCAGGTCACAAGCACCTTCCCTCACTTCTCCACCGCCCTCTACGACTACACAGTTAGTGCCACTACATGCTTCATTCTTCTGACCTCCATCACCTCGTCCACTCCTCATCCACTCCCCATCAACTCTTCATCCACTATTCATCCACTCTTCATCCACTCCTCATCCACTTCTCATCCACTCCTCATCCACTCTTCATCCACTCCTCATCCACTCCTCATCCACTCCTCATCCACTCTTCATCCACTCCCCATCAACTCTTCATCCACTCTTCATCCACTCTTCATCCACTCCTCATCAACTTCTCATCCACTTCTCATCCACTCCTCATCCACTCCTCATCCACTCCTCATCCACTTCTCATCCACTCCTCATCCACTCCTCATCCACTCCTCATCCACTTTTCACCCACTTCTCATCCACTTCATCCACTCCCCATCCACCCCTCATCCACTTCTCATCCACTCTTCATCTACTTTTTATTCATTTTTTATTCTCTCTTCATCACTCTTCCATTGCTCACAGGCAGCAAAGGAGGATGAATTGTCATTCAAAGTTGATGACGTCATTAAAATACTGGCTGATGCGGGAGGAGATGGGTGGTTCTGGGTGAGTTGTTGTGGCGGTTTTCGCTGTGGTGGCTGTTGTTATGGTGGTTGTTGTTGGGTGGCTGTTGTTGTGGTGCTTGTTGTTGTGGTGGCTGTCATTGTGGTAGTTGTTGTGGTGGCTGTCATTGTGGTGGTTGTTGTTGTGGTGGCTGTTGTGGTGGTTTTGAAGATTGTTATTGTGTTGTTTGTGACTGTATAATTGTTTTAGTGTTTGTTGTTAATACTGTTGTTTTTTTGGTAGTTGTTTTAGTGGTTTTTGTTATTGTTGTTGTTGTTTTTCCTTTTCCACTTTGACACCCAGGGTGAAGACAAAAAGGGAAAGGTGGCCCTGGTTCCTGGAAACTACTTCTCGACCAATCAAATCAATCCAAACTCTCTGTCCAATCAAATCAATCCAAACTCTCTGTCCAATCAAATCCATCCAAATTCTCTCCCCAATCAAATCACTCCAAATTCTCTTGCCAATCAAATCACTCCAAACTCTTCTGCCACACACAAGCCTCGACCAATGAGCATCGTTCGAGCTGCTCCTCCTCCCCCAACCAATCACTGCCTTTCTAATCAGGTCACCCATCCAGCCAATGAAAAGACAGGTTTGTTTTTCTTGTTTCGAATCTATTTTTAACACTAGAACCACTACAATACTACAACACAAACACAGTACAACACAAAAAACAGTACAAAATAAAAATCACATAATAGTACAACATACAACATACAACAGTAAAACACACAAAACAAATGCAGTACATATAAAGCACACATACAGTACAACACACAGTACAACCCACAACACTGAAACAAAATTCACAGTGAAGACACTACAACAGTATAACAAACAACTCACACAGTAAAACACACAACACACACAGTAAAACACACAACACACAGTAAAATACACAAACTACAACACAAAGTACAACACACACAGTACAACACACAACAGTACAACACACAACAGTAAAACACACAACAGTACACTGGGTGAAGGCTGTGGTGGCCTATGACGGGGCTTCTGATGACGAGTTGAGTTTCCACAGGGGACAGTTGATCAGATTGATTGACAGGTCACGTGGTGTTGACGACGGCTTTTGGTTGGGTGAAATTCGAGGTAGGCGCGGCGTTTTTCCGTCAATGGTGGTGGAGGAGGTGGTGATGGTGGATGAAGGTGGTAATGATGATGATAGCTATGTAGCGGGTGGTGGTAGAGGTTTCAGTGTTAGTGGTGGTGAAGATGGTGGTGATGGTGACGATGGTGGTGGTGCTATTGGTGGTAGTTTTTTTGGTGTTATGAATGATGGTGGCATCAGTAATGGTGGTGAGGTGGATGGATTGGGTGGGATGGTTGGTGGTTTAAGGGCTGGAGGGGTTAGAAAAAGCTCTTTGAAAGATGGTGGTGACACTTCTACGAACATTCCTCTTCACCACGTCACTGCCGAGTCACCACAAAATGTTTCTATCATCACCACACAGCCCATCACACCACCCACCATTCAATCTATTGCAAAAGCTACCGCACAATCCACTACACAACCTTCTCCATCACCTCCTCCACCACCCATCATACTAGCCACCATACAAGCCACCCCACCATCTACTCCACAACCCATCAAACCCCCCACCACACAACCCACCACATTAAACACTAAACCACTTACTACACCACTCACCACACAATCCACCACACCATTCATCACACCACGCACCACACCACGCACCAAACCACTCACCACACCACTCACCACACCACTCACCACACAATCCACCAAACCATCAATTTCACCTCCTTCCATTTCTTCACTCCGTTCTTCCACACCACCTCTCCCATCTTCATCACCTCCAAACCTCCAACCAACTCTACCACACCACGATGGTGACAACATTGAAGATCATGATCTTCTTCCTCCTCCTCCTCCTCCTCCTCCTCCTCCTCCTCCTCTTCCTCCTCTTCCTCTTCCTCTTCCTTTTCTTCCGCATCATCATCATCATCACATCCCTGTCTCACCAAGTACTAATGTTGCTAATGGTTACATTGGTGATGAGAATGATGAAGATGATGATAAAAGGGTTAGGGAGGCTGGTGATAATGAGAAAGAAGATGATGAAGAAGAAGAAGAAGAAAAGAAAAAAAAAGAAGAGGGTGATGAAGATGTTGGAGGAACTAATACTGATATGGATACGAAAGATTATACAAAAAATGATGATTATGACGAAAAAAATGATAATGATGGTGCAAAAAAGAATAATGATGATGAAAAAAATGATAATGATGATGACGAAGATGCTGATGAGGCGAGAAAAAGTGACGTTTTAGAAGTTGCCAAAAACATTGACTTGAGAGTCAAGCTCAGCGTGACGGATCATGTTTACAAAGTTAATAACAACAACAATAATAAAAATAAGGTAACAAATAAACGTGATAACAACAGCAATAATGATGATAAAGTAACAAGTTGTAGTAGTAGCAACGATAACGACAATAATAGAAGTAGTAATATCAGTTGTTATAGTAACAAGCTTATAATCACAAATGACGTCACGAAAGACAAGAAAAAAACTGATATAATGTCTAACTTCAACATTTTTAACGACAATAATATCCAAAAAAACATCAACAATAACAAAAACAAAAATATCAACAACAACAATATCAACAACAACAATATCAACAACAACAATATCAACAACAACAATATCAACAAAAACAATATTAACAACAACAATATCAACAACAACAATATCAATAACAACAATATCAACAACAAAAATATCAACAACAACAATATCAACAACAACAATATCAACAACGACAATATCAACAACAACAATAGCAATTCTACTTCTAATAAAATAAATAACAATAATAAAAAATACGACAATTATGACAACAATAACAACGAAATTAATAAATATGACACTTCCAATACTAATGATAACACTCATAACAAAATCAGTTTCAAAAAAAACAACAACGAAAACATTAGCAACAATAACAACGACAACAACAAAAACAATAACAACAACTTTAGCAACAATGACATTAACAAAAACAACATTAGCAACAAAAACGATGACGACAACAACAACAACAACAACAACAACAACAACAACAACAACAACAACAACAACAAAAACAACATTAGCAACAACAACGACAACAACAAAAGCAGTGCTGCAGCTTTTCTGACGCAGCAGTTCAAAGAGAAGTTGAAGTTCAAATATTCGTCTACTTCTTTGCAAAAGAATCAACAACATCATCAACAACAACAACAACAACAACTTAACTATCCCCAACAACAACCTCAAAAACAACATCAACATCACCAGTATCAGCAACGACAATACTCTCAACAGCTACAACAACATCAGCAACATCAACAAAATCAAAAGTTTTCCACTCTTCCCAGGTTTTTCAAGCCCTCTGAAGACACCAAATTACAACAACAACAACATCATCAGCAACAACAACAAGAATACCACCAGCAGCAACAACAACAATACCACCAGCAGCAACAACGAGAATACCATCAGCAACAACAACAACAAGTTAAATTGATGTTGCAACAGAAGATGCAACAACAGAAAAAGAAACATGAAAGGAGACAAAGACCCTTCAGTGAGAAATTTCTGGAAGCAACCACCGCTGCAACCACCGCTGCAACCACCGCTGCAACCGCCACATCTGACCACAACTTCGACACCAACCTGAGTCATCATTATAAAGTCGACATTAACAACAACAACAACAACAACAACAATAATAATAATAATAATAATAATAATAATAATAATAATAATAACAATAATAATAATAATAATAATAATAATAATAATAATAACAATAATAATAATAATAATAATAATAATAATAATAATAAACATAATCATAATAATACAGTTAGCAGGGTGACTTCAAAGTGCAGAGAGTCGTTCATATGATTGTTCACAAGGTGTTCGTGTTGCTGTTGTTGTTGGTGCCGACGTTGCCGTTTCGATCTTTTTTGTTTTTTTCGCAACATTCCTTCAACATTCTTGTTCACTATCTAAGACTTGAGGAAGTTTACAGAAACTTTGGAGCCTTCTCAAATATTTTGCCACTTCTAAGACATTCTGGAACCTTTTGAACCTTTCTAGAACGTGCCAGAACGTCCGAAAAACCGTGCGTTTTCTAGCGTCTACATACCACACACTGTCCGCTGTTGTCTTTGCCTCCAGACCGCCTATGTCTGGGCTCACGTACGTTCAAACATCCATATCCAATTAGACTTACTATTATATTGTTACCGTTAACTGTTATTATTTCATTATTATTAGTCATCTTATTTTTAATATTTTTTATCAGTACCGATTTTATTATTATTATTATTATTATTATTGTTATTATTATTATTATTATTATTATTATTTTATAATATATAATAAAATAATAATTACTATTTTTATTGTTATTATTAGTAGTAGTGGTATTATTGGTAGAATATTTTATTCATTTTTCACTCATGCATTCTTCATTCGTTCATTTTCTTCCTGGTTGGCGTTTCAACACCATTCATTTGCAGCTTCATCTTTTCGCGCTTATTTTAGTGCATCGTTCTTCCACTTGATTGGTCCGTTCATCCCACGTGATTGGTCCACTCATCCCACGTGATTGGTCCGTTCATTGCACGTGATTGGTCCGTTCATTCCACGTGATTGGTCCGTTCATCCCACGTGATTCGTCCTTTCATCCCACGTAATCGGTTTGTTTATCTTACGTGATTGGCCGTTCATTGCAGGTGATTGGTCCGTTCATGGCGCATGATTGATTTTTCCATTGCACGTGATTGGTTCGTTCATCTCACTAAATTTGTCTGTTCGTTGCACGGGATTTTTCGCCAAATACTCTGAAGAATTTGTGATTTCTACTGTGTTGAATGTTCTGACAAATAAACCATCTGCAGGCATTACTGGGGGTGTTGGTGGTGGTGCCAACACTGGGCATACGGATAATATCGTGATCAAAAACAACACGATTTTATTGTTTAAAAAATTATTTTATTAATAATTATTTTATTAATAATTATTTTATTAATAATTTTTCAATTGAATTGCCTGCTTCTTCAGTTAGTCTTGTTATGGTTGCGTAAGTGGCTTGTTTTTAGTTTTGAATTGAATCTATTTAGAGGTGTGAAAACGCGCAGAGTCAGCCGAGAAAAAGGATATGAATAGTTAGACAAATAGATTAATGACCACATGGATAAATGGGTAGACAGATAGATATATAAAAGAATGAATGAATAGTAGGAAAGATAAGTCGGTATGTGTAGTGAAATTTTTTTTCTATGCCTTGGCTGGCTGGAAAAATTTAACAAAAATAAGGCAAAATTTTGTGAAAATTGTTATAAATAGACCTAAAACTAATAAAATAACTTTGAATAAGTGAGAAAAACGTTTTGAGAGTTTAAAATAATTCAGTTCACTCAATTTAATCTTTTCAATTCAATTTTATACTTTCAAATTAAATATTAACTTTTAGCACTCTGTTCACATTTAGTTAACTAAAAGTGAGTCATATATACTATCAAGTAAACAACGTGTCGTAACATTATTTACCCAATTTAGACAAAATATTTTTATAGCGCTTCGATTTCCCATCGAAAAAGCGCTTTTTGTTAACAAGATTTAAATGAACTCAAAAAGACTTTTGAAAGCTGCATTTTGTCTTTTTGCTTAGTTACCAACTCTGTTTTCCGATGGCAAAATCGACACCGTTCAAAGATCAAAATTATTTCCAAATTAAGAAACAGTGCCTTTTTGACAGGGCTCTTTTTGTTGACCCTCTTTTTCGTCCCGAGATGTCTTCCGTCTCGAGTAAAAATGATCTTCTCATTGAATGGAAAAGACCAAAAGTTGGAGTTGTCAAGCATTTTTCAAATATTTATTTTTTTCATTGTCAATGCTAAAATATGGATTTTGAAAACCTGCTTCTTTTCTGTCATCTTGTTCCATGCTCACAGGCTGAGTATTTGATGAGATCTTTCCATTTTACTGCTGTGCATCTTTTGAGTTAGGGTGCTAGTTGGTGAAGGAAATAAAGTACTTATGGTTAAACTGGACACAAATAATGCCATACAGTACCCACCCTGTTCCCACAGGACCTCTGCAAAAGACCCTATTTTGTTGAAGATGAGAAGAACATTTGTCATGACATACAACAGGGTGGGATGTTTGACTGATGTATTAAATTGTTGAGTGTTGCAACTTGAAATGTTGAGTGTTGCAATTTGAAATGATGAATTTTGCAACTTGAAATGTTGAGTGTTGCAACTTGAAATGTTGAGTGTTGCAATTTGAAATGATGAATTTTGCAACTTGAAATGTTGAGTGTTGCAACTTGAAATGTTGAGTGTTGCAACTTGAAATGTTGAGTGTTGCAACTTGAAATGTTGAGTGTTGCAACTTGGAATTTTGAGTGTTGCAACCTGAAATGTTGAGTTGAAACTTGAAATGATGAATGTTGCAACTTGAAATGTTGAGTGTTGCAACTTGAAATGTTGAGTGTTGCAACTTGAAATGATTAGTGTTGCAACTTGAAATGTTGAGTGTTGCAACTTGAAATGTTGAGTGTTGCAACTTGAAATGTTGAGTTGAAACTTAAAATGTTGAGTGTTGCAACTTGAAATGTTGACATTTGCAATTTGAAATGTTGAATGTTGCAACTTGAAATGTTGAGTTGAAACTTGAAATGTTGAGTTGAAAATTAAAATGTTGAGTATTGCAATTTGAAATGTTAAGTTGAAACTTAAAATGTTGAGTGTTACAACCTGAAATGTTGAGTGTTGCAACTTGAAATGTTGAGTGTTGCAACTTGAAATGTTGAGTGTTTCAACTTGAAATGTTGAGTGTTGCAACTTGAAATGTTGAGTGTTTCAACTTGAAATGTTGAGTGTTGCAACCTGAATTGTTGAGTTTTGCAACCTGAGTAGTTGAGTGTTGCAACTTGAAATGTTGAGTGTTGCAACTTGAATTGTTGTTTTTTTTTTCAACAAAAGCTTAGGTATTTTTAAAACTGCATTGATGATGGAGGATGAAGTGAATGAGGCAGAAGCGCTGTCAAACAGCCAACAATTGGCTTCTTTTCAAACTAACGGGACTCTCTTATCATGCTTCAATAACGCATCAACAACAACATTTCACAAACAACAACATTTCACTAACAACAACAAAATTTCACTAACAACAACATTTCACAAACAACAACAAAATGTCACTAACAACAACATTAAACCAACAAAAACCACATGAATTCACAACAACAACAACAATGCAGGCAAACTGGGTAATTGTTGGATGGTGGCTGCTATGTCATGTCTCGCTGTCAACCCCACTCTGTGGAACCTGGTGAATGGAAGAGTGCATGGAAAGATGAATGGGAGGGTGCATGGAAGAGTGCATGGAAGGATGCATGGAAGGATGAATCGAAGGGTGAATCGAAGGGTGAATGTAAGGATGCATGGAAGGATGCATGGAAGGATGCATGGAAGGGTGAATGGAAGGATGCATGGAAGGATGCATGGAAGGATGCATGGAAGGATGCATGGAAGGATGCATGGAAGGATGCATGGAAGGGTGAATGGAAGGATGCATGGAAGGATGAATGAACGGATGCTCCAACCAATCCACCAAATCGTTCACCACCATTCTAAGAATTACTACACCATTCCACCACACAAACCAACCACTACACAAACCAACCAATCATCACCACACCAACCAACCACTACACAAACCAACCAATCATCACCACCAAACCAACCACTACACAAACCAACCAATCATCACCACCAAACCAACCACTACACAAACCAACCAATCATCACCACACCAACCAACCACTACACAAACCAACCAATCATCACCACCAAACCAACCACTACACAAACCAACCAATCATCACCACCAAACCAACCACTTCACCAAATCACCACAAACCCACCACACCTCACCAGGCAGTTCCGAACTGCAGGGAGCAAGAGTGGAAAGGCACAGAAGACTTCACTGGCTATGCAGGCATCTTCAGATTCTGCTTCTGGAAGTAATGTGGTGTTAGTGTGGTGTGCGTGTGGTGTTTGTGTGGTGTGCGTGTGGTGTTTGTGTGGTGTGCGTGTGGTGTACGTCTGGTGTACGTGTGGGGTACGTGTGGTGTGCGTGTGGTGTACGTGTGGTGTACGTGTGGTGTGCGTGTGGTGTACGTCTGGTGTACGTGTGGTGTGCGTGTGGTGTTTGTGTGGTGTGCGTGTGGTGTACGTCTGGTGTACGTGTGGGGTACGTGTGGTGTGCGTGTGGTGTACGTGTGGTGTACGTGTGGTGTGCGTGTGGTGTACGTCTGGTGTACGTGTGGTGTGCGTGCGGTGTGCGTGTGGTGTGCGTGTGGTGTTTGTGTGGTGTGCGTGTGGTGTACGTCTAGTGTACGTGTGGTGTACGTGCGGTGTGCGTGTGGTGTGCGTGTGGTGTTTGTGTGGTGTGCGTGTGGTGTACGTCTGGTGTACGTGTGGTGTACGTGCGGTGTGCGTGTGGTGTGCGTGTGATGTGCGTGTGGTGTACTTGTGGTGTACGTGTGGTGTACGTGCGGTGTACGTGTGGTGTACGTGCGGTGTACGTGTGGGGTACGTGTGGTGTGCGTGTGGTGTGCGTGTGGTGTACGTGTGGTGTACGTGTGGTGTACGTGCGATGTACGTGTAGTTTTATTGTACATGCGAATTGGATATGTTTTGCACGTGAGTTGGATACGTTGTGCATGTGAAAACACTGCTGCACAGGTACGGCACTTTTATGGAGGTCGTTGTGGATGACTTGCTGCCATGCAAGGATGGCAAACCCCTCTTCATACACAACAAGTGCCTGCATGTATTAGTAATAATAATAATGATGGTAATAATAATAATAATAATAATAATAATAATAATAATAATAATAATAATAATAATAATAATAAATTCACTTTTTAAAGCGCCAAGGCAAACAACTTATGCTCCATGAATGCTCCATTGAATGCATGCATAGTTCACGTATGCATGCTGTTTTTCAAATGAGGCATGAAAGAAGAATTATTTGATGAATGCATGGGATGGGTTGACGAAATAATGGATGAATAAAGGGTTTTCCACTTGAATGCCTGCAACACCACAGAAGCACCGATGAGTACTGGTGTGCCCTGATGGAAAAGGCCTATGCCAAGTTGTTGTTTTTGTTTTGTTGTTGTTGTTGTTGTTTAGTTGTTGTTTTTTTGTTTTTGTCATTATTATTATTATTTTTGTTTTTTTTTGTTTTTTGTTTTGTTATTAATGTTGCAAATTTTATTGTTGGGATTAACGACTAGTGTTGTTAATATATAATGTTGGCGTTGCAATGGTGGTGAGGTGGAAAAGTGGTGAGGAGGGGTGGTGAGGAGTATGGTGGAGTGGTGAGGAGTGTGGTGGGGTGGTGAGGAGTATGGTGGGGTGGTGAGGAGTATGGTGGAGTGGTGAGGAGTGTGGTGGGGTGGTGAGGAGTATGGTGGGGTGGTGAGGAGTGTGGTGGGGTGGTGAGGAGTGTGGTGGGGTGGTGAGGAGTATGGTGGGGTGGTGAGGAGTATGGTGGGGTAGTGAGGAGTGTGGCGGAGTGGTGAGGAGTGTGGTGGGGTGGTGAGGAGTATGGCGGAGTGGTGAGGAGTGTGGTGGGGTGGTGAGGAGTATGGTGGGGTAGTGAGGAGTGTGGTGGGGTGGTGAGGAGTGTGGTGGGGTGGTGAGAAGTGTGGTGGGGTGGTGAGGAGTGTGGTGGGGTGGTGAGAAGTGTGGTGGGGTGGTGAGAAGTGTGGTGGGGTGATGAGGAGTGTGGTGGGGTGGTGAGAAGTGTGGTGGGGTGATGAGGAGTATGGTGGGGTGGTGAGGAGTATGGTGGGGTGGTGAGGAGTGTGGTGGGGTGATGAGAAGTGTGGTGGGGTGATGAGGAGTGTGGTGGGGTGGGGAGAAGTGTGGTGGGGTGGTGAGGAGTGTGGTGGGGTGGGGAGAAGTGTGGTGGGGTGATGAGGAGTGTGGTGGAGTGATGAGGAGTATGGTGGGGTGGTGAGGAGTGTGGTGGGGTGGGGAGAAGTGTGGTGGGGTGATGAGGAGTGTGGTGGGGTGGTGAGGAGTGTAGTGGGGGTGGTGAAGAGGATGAAGAGGTGGTGAAAAAGGTGGTGGGGTGGTGAAAAGGGTTGAGAGGTGGTCAGGAGGTGAGAGGGAGAAGGGGTGAGGGGGAGAGGTGGTGAGGGGGAGAGGTGGTGAGGTGGTGAGGTGGTGAGGGGGAGAGGTGGTGAGGCGAGGAGGTGTGAGACTGCAAGGTTTCTGGGGGTCTTGAACACCTAACAACACAACTGCTGCAGATTGCACGGCTCTTACGAAATGCTGGAAGGCGGTGAGTTGGGTGAAGCGCTAGAAGATTTCACGGGAGGAATCTCTGAAACGAGCAATTTGCCCGACTTGGGGTGTGTCACTGAAAAACTTCATCCATCCCTCCATTAACTTTCCATCACTCTTTCAACACTCCTTTACCACTCATCCATCACACCTTCTGCATTCCTCCATCACTCACCTATCACTCATCAACCGTTCTTCCATCACTCCATCAAGCTTCTACCACATATATTATTTTTATCACTCCACTACTCCTCCATCACTTCATCACTCCTGCTTGCACAGATTGAAAGGCAACCTGATTTTAATGGAGTCATTTTTCACCACACTGCAAACTGACTTCCATGAACAAGCTCTCATGGCGGCTGCTATCCCTGTGAGCGGTGTGGTTGGCATGTTGTGGTGTGGTGTGGTGTGGTATGGTGTGGTGTGGTGTGGTGTGGTGTAGTGTGGTGTGGTATGGTGTGGTGTGGTGTGGTGTGGTGTGGTGTAGTGTGGTGTGGTGTGGTGTGGTGTGGTGTGGTGTGGTGTGGTGTGGTGTGGTGTGGTGTGGTGTGGTGTGGTGTGGTGTGGTTGGTATGCTGTGGTGTGGTGTTGTTGGTATGTTGTGGTGTGGTGTGGTATAGTGTGGTGTGGTGTGGTGTAGTGTGGTGTGGTGTGGTATGGTGTGGTGTGGTGTGGTTGGTCTGTTGTGGTGTAGTGTGGTGTGATGGGGTGTAGTGTGGTGTGGTGTGTTGTGATGTGGTGGGGTGTGGTGTGGTGTAGTATGGTATGATGTGGTGTGGTGTGGTGTGGTGTGGTGTGGTGTGGTGTGGTGTGGTGTGGTGTGGTGTGGTGTGGTGTGGTGTGGTGTGGTGTGGTGTGGTGTGGTGTGGTGAGGTGTGGTGTGGTGTAGTGTGGTGTGGTGTGGTATGGTGTGGTGTGGTGTGGTTGGTATGTTGTGGTGTAGTTTGGTGTGATGGGGTGTAGTGTGGTATGGTGTCTTGTGATGTGGTGGGGTGTGGTGTGGTGTAGTATGGTATGATGTGGTGTGGTGTGGTGTGGTGTGGTGTGGTGTGGTGTGGTGTGGTGTGGTGTGGTGTGGTGTGGTGTGGTGTAGTGTGGTGAGGTGTGGTGTGGTGTGGTGAGGTGAAGTGTGGTGTGGTGTGGTGTGGTGTGGTGTGGTGTGGTGTGTTAAAAACTAATCCACGCCGCTACGGCCATCACACCACTGCCAATCACACCATTATGGAGTAACAATCTGATTTGACTGAACTAGCCTACACTGTAGGCGTAAAATAAAAACTTCACCACATTCCACCACACACCGTTGTACATCCCTACACACCACCGTACACCGCCACACATCACCACACACTGCTACACACCACCACACACCACCATACACCACCATACATCACCATACACCACATCACACCACCATACATCACCACACACCACCATACAACACCTTACACCACCATACACTACCACACACCACCATGCACCACCATACACTACCACACACCACCATACACCACCATACACCACCATACACCACCATGCACCACCATACAACACCTTACACCACCATACACTACCACACACCACCATACAACACCACACACCACCATACAACACCTTACACCACCATACACTACCACACACCACCACACACCACCATACACCACCATACACCACCATGCACCACCATGCACCACCATACACCACCACACACCACCACACACCACCATACACCACCATACACCACCATACACCACCATGCACCACCATGCACCACCACACACCACCATACAACACCTTACACCACCATTTACTACCACACACCACCTTACACCACCACACACCATCACACACCACCACACACCACCATGCACCACAGGCGCAATCAACAAAAGAACAAGAGCAAGTCACCACCTCAGGCCTCATCATTGGACACGCTTATTCCATCACAGCCATCAGAAAGGTGCTTGTTGTGGAAGCTGTGGTTTTGGTGGCTGTAATGTTGGTTTTGGTGGCTGTAATGTTGGTTTTGGTGGCTGTAATGTTGGTTTTGGTGGCTGTAATGTTGGTTTTGGTGGCTGTAATGTTGGTTTTGGTGGCTGTAATGTTGGTTTTGGTGGCTGTAATGTTGGTTTTAGTGGCTGTTGTGGCTTTGGTGGTGGTGGCTGTGGTAGTTGTGGTTGTTGAGGCTCATATAGTATTCTCCATGTTGTATAACAGCAAATTTTCAGTAACTCTAATGATTGTTCATCATCGACGAACCATTCTACCACCATCATCACCATAACAACCACTTTCACCAAAACAACCACCATCACCATAACGACCGCTATCACCAAAACAACCACCATCACCATAACAACCACTTTCACCAAAACAACCACCATCACCATAACGACCGTATCACCAAAACAACCACCATCACCATAACGACCGCTATCACCGCCTCTAGATCAGCACCTCCAACCAAGGAAAACTACGCGCCATGGTGGGAGGTGAGAAGCTTTCGATGGTGAGACTCAGGAACCCCTGGGGAGATGCAGGGTGGAAGGGTGCTTTCGGTCCAAAGTTGGTGCTGGTGGTGGTAGAGCTTTTTCATTCCACCATCATCCACACTCCACCATCCTCCACACTCCACCATCCTCCACACTCCACCATCCTCCACACTCCACCATCCTCCACACTCCACCATCCTCCACACTCCACCATCCTCCACACTCCACCATCCTCCACACTCCACCATCCTCCACACTCCACCATCCTCCACACTCCACCATCCTCCACACTCCACCATTCTCCACACTCCACCATCCTCCACACTCCACCATCCTCCACACTCCACCATCATCCACACTCCACCATCCTCCACACTCCACCATCATCCACACTCCACCATCCTCCACACTCCACCATCCTCCACACTCCACTATCTTCCACACTCCACCATCCTCCACACTCCACCATCCTCCACACTCCACCATCCTCCACACTCCACCATCCTCTACACTCCACCATCCTCCACACTCCACCATCCTCCACACTCCACCATCCTCCACACTCCACCATCCTCCACACTCCACCATCCTCCACACTCCACCATC
>OX387252.1:5879121-5894121 GCA_947562095.1 Branchellion lobata | reverse complement strand
TGATGATGATGATGATGATGATGATGATGATGATGATGATAATCATAATAATAATAATAATAATAATAATAATAATAATAATAATAATAATAATAATAATAATAATGATGGTGATGATGATGATGATGATGGTGATGACGATGATGATGATGATGATGATGATGATGATGATGATGATGATGATGATGATGATGATGATGATGATGGTGATGATGATGATGATGATGATGATGATGATGATGATGATGATGGTGATGATGATGATGATGATGATGATGATGATGATGGTGATGATGATGATGATGATGATGATGATGATGATGATGGTGATGATGATGATGATCCCTTTAAGGATGAAGTATAGCGACTTCCTGGAGTCGTTCGTGCATCTATCGGTGTGCAGGATCATAAACAATATCTTCTCCTACTCCAAGCACTGGTTCCCCTACTTCTTCTACAACTCCTGGAGGCTCCCTGACCTTGCTGGTGGCAGTGTCAACAACCCCGATACCTTTCTCCTCAACCCACAAGTGCCCTCTTCTTCTTCTTCTTCTTCTTCTTCTTCTTCTTCTTCTTCTTCTTCTTCTTCTCCTTCTTCTTCTTCTTCTTCTTCTTCTTCTTCTTCTTCTTCTTCTCCTTCTTCTTCTTCTTCTTCTTCTTCTTCTTCTTCTTCTTCTTCTTCTTCTTCTTCTTCTTCTTCTTCTTCTTCTTCTTCTTCTTCTCCTTCTTCTTCTTCTTCTTTTTCTTCTTCTTCTTCTTCTTCTTCTTCTTCTTCTTCTTCTTCTTCTTTTTCTTCTTCTTCTTCCCCTTTTTCATCTTTTTCGTCTTATTATTTTTTTTTTCTTCATTCCGCACCACACCACACGGCAGTACCTCATCAACATCAACGAAGGAGACAGCTTCATGATAGCGCTGACTCAAATGATCAAGAGACGCGCTGTGCATAATGTCATTGGATTCACTATAATGAAGGTGTAGTGTGGTGTGATGTGGTGTGGTGTGGTATGGTGTGGTGTGGTGTAGTGTGGTGTGGTGTGGTGTGGTGTAGTGTGGTGTGGTGTGGTGTGGTATGGTGTGGTGTGGTGTGTTATGGTGTGGTGTGGTATGGTGTGGTGTGGTGTGGTATGGTGTGGTGTGGTGTGGTGTGGTGTGGTATGGTGTGGTGTGGTGTGGTGTGGTATGGTGTGGTGAGGTGTGGTTTGGTGTGGTGTGGTATGGTGTAGTGAGGTGTGGTTTGGTGTGGTGTGGTGTGGTGTGGTGTGGTGTTATGTGGTGTGGTGCTATGTGGTGTGGTGTGGTGTGGCAAGGTTCATTACGTCTCTTCCACTCAGGTGGAGGAGAACAGACTCTACAGGGTGCAAAAAACTCAAAACATTTTCGTTTCTTCCCCCTTCAAAGACAGTAGAACCGTCTTTCTCAAACAAAAAAAAGTTGCCAAAGGTGTCGACTTTTTTTTTGTGATTTTTCTGTTGTTTTGTGTTTTGCTGTTGTTGTATTAAGTTTGTTGTTGTTTTATCAAGTTTTTGTTTTCATTTTTTTTATTCGTGACGTCTTTGTTGTATAAGACATCCCTCACACCACTCCATAACTTCTTTACACCACTTTCTTCGCCTCCTTACACCACTTTCTTCGCCTCCCTACACCACTTTCTTCGCCTCCCTACACCACTTTCTTCGCCTCTCTACACCACTTTCTTCGCCTCCCTACACCACTTTCTTCACCTTCCTACACCACTTTCTTCGCCTCCCTACACCACTTTCTTCGCCTCCCTACACCACTTTCTTCGCCTCCCTACACCACTTTCTTCACCTCCCTACACCACTTTCTTCGCCTCCCTACACCACTTTCTTCACCTTCCTACACCACTTTCTTCACCTTCCTACACCACTTTCTTCGCCTCTCTACACCACTTTCTTCACCTCCCTACACCACTTTCTTCGCCTCCCTACACCACTTTCTTCGCCTCCCTACACCACTTTCTTCGCCTCCCTACACCACTTTCTTCGCCTCCCTACACCACTTTCTTCACCTCCCTACACCACTTTCTTCGCCTCCCTACACCACTTTCTTCGTCTCTCTACACCACTTTCTTCACCTCCCTACACCACTTTCTTCGCCTCTCTACACCACTTTCTTCGCCTCCCTACACCACTTTCTTCACCTTCCTACACCACTTTCTTCACCTTCCTACACCACTTTCTTCGCCTCCCTACACCACTTTCTTCACCTTCCTACACCACTTTCTTCGCCTCCCTACACCACTTTCTTCACCTTCCTACACCACTTTCTTCGCCTCTCTACACCACTTTCTTCACCTCCCTACACCACTTTCTTCGCCTCCCTACACCACTTTCTTCGCCTCCCTACACCACTTTCTTCGCCTCCCTACACCACTTTCTTCGCCTCCCTACACCACTTTCTTCACCTCCCTACACCACTTTCTTCGCCTCCCTACACCACTTTCTTCGTCTCTCTACACCACTTTCTTCACCTCCCTACACCACTTTCTTCGCCTCCCTACACCACTTTCTTCGCCTCTCTACACCACTTTCTTCGCCTCCCTACACCACTTTCTTCACCTTCCTACACCACTTTCTTCGCCTCCCTACACCACTTTCTTCACCTTCCTACACCACTTTCTTCGCCTCCCTACACCACTTTCTTCGTCTCCCTACACCACTTTCTTCGCCTCCCTACACCACTTTCTTCGCCTCCCTACACCACTTTCTTCGCCTCTCTACACCACTTTCTTCACCTCTCTACACCACTTTCTTCGCCTCCCTACACCACTTTCTTCACCTCCCTACACCACTTTCTTCGTCTCCCTACACCACTTTCTTCGCCTCCCTACACCACTTTCTTCGTCTCCCTACACCACTTTCTTCGCCTCCCTACACCACTTTCTTCGCCTCCCTACACCACTTTCTTCTTCTCTCTACACCACTTTCTTCACCTTCCTACACCACTTTCTTCGCCTCCTTACACCACTTTCTTCGCCTCCCTACACCACTTTCTTCGCCTCCCTACACCACTTTCTTCACCTTCCTACACCACTTTCTTCACCTTCCTACACCACTTTCTTCGCCTCCCTACACCACTTTCTTCACCTTCCTACACCACTTTCTTCGCCTCCCTACACCACTTTCTTCGCCTCCCTACACCACTTTCCACAAAACCTTTTCATTGTTCTTTTTCACACCATTTCTTCAACACCCTTAACACCATTTCTTCATCCTTCCTCTTCAGTACCTTCATCTTCCATTTCTTTCACCCTCACTCTCACCTTCTTCATCTTCCATTTACCATCTTTCACCCATTCTCCGCCATCTTCCCCCCCTCTTCCCATTTTCCATTCCCCATTCTTTATCTTTCAATTTCATCCTTGTCGTCATCTTCATCTTCATCCTCGTCCTCATCTTCATCCTCATTCTCATCGTTCTCATCATCATCATTTTCTATCCCATCCCCTCACAGGTCGCTATGTGTTGGTGGCGACTACGTTTGAGCCAGCGATCGAGAGCAAGTTTTTATTAAGGATTTTCCTTTCTGCGAAAAACCCGCCACAGTTGGTGTTGTTGTTGATGTTGTTGTTACATCATACCCCATGAGACCACACCATACCACAACCAAACCACACCACAGCCACACCACAACAAAACCACATCACAACAAAGTTACACCTCACCACAACAACACCACAACAAAATCACACTACAACCTTACCACAACCACACCACAACAAAACCACACCACAACAACACCGCAACCACACCACATCACAACCACACCACAAAGATATTTGGTAGCAGAAATGCCTTCAGCCAAGTCCCTGGCGTGTCTGCCAGGACGTGGCCTTCCTCAGCTGGCTACAAGGATCACTGTCTTCAAGGCCATTGGCATCAACCGTTCCAATGATAATCCAGGTGAGGGATGGATGAGTTAAGAAAGAGTGTAAAGGGAATGGAAGGAAAGGAAGAGGAGTTAGGAGGAGGGAGAAAAAGTGAGGAGGAGGGAGGAAAAGTGAGGATGAGGGAGAAAAGAAGAAAGAAGAGGGAGGAAGAGAGGAGCAAGAAGAGGAGAGAAAGAGAAAGAAGAAGTGAAGAAGGAAAAAAAGAGAGGAGAGAGGAGAAGAAAGGAGGACGGGAAAGAAAAGAGGAAGAAAGAGAAAGAGAAAGGAAAGGAAGAAGAAAGAAGGGAAGAGATGAGAAGAGAAGAAAGAGAAAGAAGAGAATAAGGATAGGAGGGGAAATGAGGTGGATGGAAGGGTTGGTGGAAGGTGTATGAGTGGTTGCGCATGGAAGGAATTGGATGGGTCGGGGATAAGTGAAGGTGACTGCAGGGGAATTGGATGACAGAGAGATGGTTGGAAGAAAGGTGGAAGAAGTGTACTTGAAGCATATGAGAGAGGGAGAAGTGGTAGGAGATGAAATGGGAAAAGTGAAAGAGGCGTGTATGAGGTGTTTTTTGTTGCTTTTTGAGACAATGAATTATAAAATAATCCACCTTGCGCACCTCCAACCACACTACCACTCCAACCACACTACACCACTCCAACCACACTACACCACTCCAACCACACTACACCACTCCAACCACACTACACCACTCCAACCACACTAAACCACTCCAACCACACTACACCACTCAACACCACTTCAGTCGTCAATGCCTACATCGCCATAAAGTGTGAGGGAGAAAAGGTCATTATATTATTATTATGATTCTATTTTAATTATATCAGTTTATTGGTTGTTTCGTTGGTTAATGCCATGCTTGGTCGAATGAATGATTGATTGGTCGGATGGATGATTGATTGATTGGTTGGTTGAACGGATGGATGGATGGATGAATGGATGGATGGATGGATGGATGGATGGATGAACGGATGGATGGATGGATGGATGGATGGATGGATGGATGAACGGATGGATGGATGGATGGATGGATGGATGGATGAACGGATGGATGGATGGATGGATGGATGAACGGATGGATGGATGGATGGATGGATGGATGGATGGATGGATGGATGAATGGATGGATGGATGGATGAACGGATGGATGAACGGATGGATGAACGGATGGATGGATGGATGGATGGATGGATGGATGGATGGATGAATGGATGGATGGATGGATGGATGGATGGATGGATGAATGGATGGATGGATGGATGAACGGATGGATGGATGGTTGATGAACGGATGGATGGATGGTTGATGAACGGATGGATGGATGGATGGATGGATGGTTGATGAAAGGTTGACAATGCAGGTGGTGTCGAAGTTCTTCAAGAACTCGCCTTTAGTGGACCTTGATATTTCAGCCCTCTTCTATCGCAGACAACCACAGAAGCCCATCATCATTGAGGTTGGTGTGGTGTGGTGTGGTGTGGTGTGGTGTGGTATGGTGTGGTGTGGTGTGGTGTGGTGTGGTGTGGTGTGGTGTGGTTTGGTGTGGTGTGGTGTGGTGTGGTGTGGTGTGGTGTGGTGTGGTGTGGTGTGGTGTGGTATGGTGTGGTGTGATGTGGTATTGTGTGGTGTTGTATAATGTTGTTTTGTGTGGCATGGTGTTGTATTGAGTTGTATGGTTCGTTCATTGGTCTACTCATTAGTCAATCCATCCATTCTTCTGCCCATTCATTCATCCATGCAGTCATCCATCTTTCCATCTATTCCTCCATCAACCCATTCACCCACGCCAGGTGTTGCACTCAGGTATGGTGGTTGATGAACTTATTGGCAGGGTGACCATAGCAGCTGAAGAAGCAAAAGGCGATCAGGTGGCTTGACGTGGCATGGTATAGTGTAGTCTGGTTTGGCGTGGTTTGTGTGGTTTGTATGGTGTGGTGTGGGATGTTGTGGGTTGGTGTGGGTTGGTGTGGGTTGGTGTGGTGTGGGTCGTTGTGGGTTGGTGTGGTGTGGGTTGTTGTAGGTTGGTGTGGTGTGGTGTGGGTTGGTGTGGTGTGGGTTGGTGTGGTGTAGGTTGTTGTGGGTTGGTGTGGGTTGGTGTGGTGTGGGTTGTTGTAGGTTGGTGTGGTGTGGTGTGGGTTGGTGTGGTGTAGGTTGTTGTGGGTTGGTGTGGTGTGGGTTGGTGTGGTGTGGGTTGTTGTGGGTTGGTGTGGTGTGGGTTGTTGTGGGTTGGTGTGGTGTGGTGTGGGTTGGTGTGGTGTGGTGTGGGTTGGTGTGGTGTGGGTTGTTGTGGGTTGGTGTGGTGTGGTGTGGGTTGGTGTGGTGTGGTGTGGGTTGGTGTGGTTTGGTGTGGGTTGGTGTGGTGTGGGTTGTTGTGGGTTGGTGTGGTGTGGTGTGGGTTGGTGTGGGTTTTTTCATCGTCTGTTTCTTCCACCACCACCAACACCACCACTATTATTCTTTCTACTTTTTCTTCCCTCCACTACCACCAACACCACCACCACTACTTGCCACCAGGAAGGAGAGCTAATGTTGGAGAGTAAGAATGCTGAAACAGTCACTCCAGGGTCACTGGGCGTTCGTTTCACCACCAGCTTCAACCTCAAGGAATTCTGAACCCAGTCATGCATGGATGGATGGATGGATGGATTGAAAAAAAGGTGGAAGAAAGAAAGGAAGGTGAAGAAGAAAACGACGAAGAAGGAGAAGAAGAAGAAGAAGGAGAAGAAGAAAAAGAAGGAGAAGAAGAAGAAAAAGAAGGAGAAGAAGAGGAAAAAGAAGGAGAAGAGGAAAAAGAAGTAGTAGAAAAATAATGAAAAAAATAAAGAGGAAAAAGAAAAAAAAGAACATTGAAGAAGTTAAAAAATTAGTAAAATAAGGAAGTTTCACTGTTAACCTGGTATCATGGTTTATGGTGGTTTATGGTGGTTTATGGTGGTTTATGGTGGTTTATGGTGGTTTATGGTGGTTTATGGTGGTTTATGGTTGTTTATGGTGGTTTATGCTGGTTTATGGTGGTTTATGCTGGTTTACGGTGGTTTATGGTGGTTTATGGTGGTTTATGCTGGTTTATGGTGGTTTATGCTGGTTTATGGTGGTTTTTGTGGTTTATGGTGGTTTATGCTGGTTTTGTGGTTTTTTGGTTTATGGTGGGTTCTTGTGGTTGTTGTTGTTGCGGTTGTTGTTGTTGTTGTGGCGACGTCATGTTACCCTACAGAGTCTCAAGTGTCCTTACAATGTGCCTTTTTGACACGGGTGGTGGAAAGATGTTGTTGATGCTGTTAACTTTGTTGTTGTTGTTGCTGTTGTTGTTGTTGTTGTTGTTGTTGCACATATGACGCACTACTGCAACTTTGTTATTGCTTTGTTGCATCATCTTTCTGGCCCACAGGCGCTTTTTCCAAACTGCATATTTTTCCCTAGCAAGTCATTTAACTATTTCATTCTCCTCCTACATCTTGTGCAGCCTTTCCGCTCCGAACACTCTCGTCATAATCCTTCAACATCTCTCTCTTTCGAGCATTCCAGCCTTCTCTTTCATTCGAATATTCCAGTTCTTTTGATCATTCGAATATTCCAGTCCTTTTGATCATTCGAATATTCCAGTTCTTTTGATCATTCGAATATTCTGGTCATTTTTCATATTCCTTCGAATGTTCTCATATTTTGCTTGTACCTTCGAATGTTCTCATATTTTGCGTGTACCTTCGAATGTTCCCTTTTTGCTGTTACTTCAAACATTCCACTTCTTTCCGCGTGCCTTTGCAGCGTCCATACATATCAATTCATATCTTATCAACCACTCACTTGTGGTCACTATAACAACTTATCATTTTTGTAGTCACTATAACAACAACTTTTTTTGCTCAAGACAACATACACTTTTGTTGCTTCATACAACAACATAACGTATTTATTGGTTTTCACGGGAAATAAAGTTCGTTACTTCTTTGTGAATGTCACGTGACATGCAGACGAGAGGCACTGATTCAGTAAGTTGTGGAGACACCAAATAATGAAAGATGTTAAATAACGAATGCAATAAATAATAAAACAAAATTAATTTTCAATATTATAAAACGTCGCAAAAATTCAAAACGGTCATACACGTCTGCACCAAACCATAGTAACAACTTGCATTATATCAAATTATAACAACATTATAACAAGTAGAGTTCTCTATTCTTTCTTCTTTCCATTCTTCTACTCTAATTAAAATATTTTTAGAACGCCGATTCACACTGTTCAAGAGTGCTCCACTACCCTGTCATTATAAGTTGTGTCCATGACACTTTCCTGCTATCATTTTATTGTTCTGTGCTTAAAGGCTTGGTGTTACTATCGCCTTCAAAGAATTTTACAATATGTCCTCGTTAGTATAGTGGTAAGTATCCCCGCCTGTCACGCGGGAGACCGGGGTTCAATTCCCCGACGGGGAGACTTTTTATAGATTTTTTAAATAATTTGGAAAGATTTTATTTTTATATTATTCCAAATTTATTTTAACAATTATACTTTTAACGTTTAGTCAAAAAATAATTTTTGAAAATAATATATATTATGATACAACTATGTATTTTTAAAATTTTACATTTTTAACTCCCTTGGATAGGGTTTTATTCCCTGTGGGTTATAAGGTGACTGAGCCACTATATTCTTTACTTAAGTTGCCACAATTAACGACTCAAATCCAAGCTTAGTCGGAAATCAAAGCCTGGACATCACGCTTTGGAAGCGGGCTTGCTAACCGTTATGTTACAGGCGCAAACTATTATAGTAATATGATGATACAAGTTTAATAATAAATTTAGAAAAAATATATTTAGAGTTCATTTGAATCGCATAATTTAAAAAATATATATATTGAAGTATTTTGTTTGAAATAATTTTATTGTGACCAGAAATTGATTTAGACGTTTCTGGAAGTTAGTTTGGGCAGAATGAATCATGGAGTAGGGGTATATAAGGCCGAGACACCGTGAAAACATCTATCTATTTTCATAATCTAAGTCTTCTTTTCATTCGGTTTTCGCATTCATGTGTTGAATAATATTTATTTTAGTAATTTTGACCAAATTGAAACTACTAAAAAAGATCGATCAATTTAAATAGTTTTGTGAAGTTCATATAGGTTTTTTTAAAAAAACTATAAAGATGACTGACAGTAATAATGATCGTAGATACAAAGCAAATCTACAGGGATTGCTTAAGTTCTGTACAGAAGCCACCAAAACGGAGGATGTTTCCAAGATCGAAGCCATGTCACCAGAAGTATAAATCTTTGATAAAAACATAAAAGTTTCACTATTTAAACAATTTATATCTTAATCAAAATATAAAATTGTGTAAAATTCCTATAAAACTAAACAGAAAAGAGAGTGGTTGAAACGAGCTTTGGAAGGAATGACATCGAATGACCCAGTGAAGCAGATGATAGAAGCTCTTAGGTACTTGGTTAAAAGTGAAGGTGATAAAAAGGACTGGGGTGAGGAGGCTGGTGTGATTTCGTTGGAGGATCGAGAAGTTGCTCTCGAAAACCTCACCATGTTTTGTGAGGACTTGGACCTCGCAACTGGTTGGTAATCCTCAAAAGACTGCTAACCAACATGAAACTTTCATAAGTAGAGAGTGCAATATATTCTTTTCAAACAAAAATGTCAATGACCACGCTACACAACACTGCACAGATTTTTACAATATCGGGGGTTTTGAAGTACTAGCCAGTCTGCTACAGGACAAGCGACTCTCGATCAAGGTAGCAGCAGCTGAACTCATTGCCACTTTCGTGCAGAACAACCCCTTTTGCCAACAAAAAGTTCTTGAAGATCCCTTTCTGCTGACCCATCTGCTCTCCAGGGTGCAGGACGATGGAGAGGAGGCTGAGCTGAGGATCAAGTGCCTGTATGCCGTTTCATGTGCGCCCACCATATGCTCCTCACCACCATTCACTTCCCACCACCAATCTTTTATTTTCATCTACTCCTTCACCATTCACTCCTACATCTCCCCACTTAACCTCCCTCACCATTCACCTCCACTTTCCCACTAAAGGTACAGTGAGGGAGTCTCAAGCAGCACAGGACCGCTTCACTGACCTCGATGGTTTCAAGGTCATACAGAAGGTCATCCAGTCGTCTAAGGTCACCAAGTTGAAAGTCAAGTCACTCTTTCTGCTAGGAGCCCTGTGTGTTGAAAGGGATCGAAACAAGGGTGGGTTGAGTATGGGATATGCATGGGTAGTGCATGGATGATGCATGGGAGATGCATGGGTGGTGCATGGGTAGTACATGGGTAGTGCATGGGAGATGCATGTGAGGTGCATGAGAGACGCATGGATCACAGCAACACCATAGAAAATTAAGCTTTTCTACCTCCCTTAGAACATCCGTTCGCATCTCTCACCCTTACCCTACCACGCTTCTCATACCACCATATTTTTCATCACACTTTTTACAACTTCACAACACATCTTACCACACCACATTCCTCATCACACCACACTCCTCACCAGCTTTCGCATCTCACACACCTCACCACAGTTGAGGCGCTCAGTTGTGGCTTGGTGGCGGATGTGGTGGCTACACTGGGCAACTGCCTGGACCACGTGACCAGCGAAAGTGGTGACAGGCAAGTTGGGGAGATGGCGGTATGGGCGCTGCACGGCATGGTGGCTGGTAGCCATGGCGACTCAGTGCTGGAGTGTCTCAAAGTGGACACGTTCAAGGGTGTGGTAGAGGCAGCGTTTAAAAAGTGGCAAGAACTGGAAGGAGGACAAGTGAGTGTCGTGGTTCATTCTGACGCGCGCGCGCACACACACACACACACACACACACACACACACACACACACACACACACACACACACACACACACACACATACACACACACACACACACACACACACACACACACACACACACACACACACACACACACACACACTAACAGGACACACTAGAGCTGATTGAGGGCATCAGGACATGTTGCATGCTATGAAACTATCTACACTATTCCACCTTTCCATCATCACTTCTCCATCTCTACTCCATCATCATCACTTCTCCATCTCTACTCCATCATCATCACTCCTTCATCTCTACTCCATCATCATCACTCCTTCGTCTCCACTCCATCATCATCACTCCTCCATCTCCACTCCATCATCATCACTCCTTCATCTCTACTCCATCATCATCACTCCTTCATCTCTACTCCATCATCATCACTCCTTCATCTCCACTCCATCATCATCACTCCTCCATCTCCACTCCATCATCATCACTCCTTCATCTCTACTCCATCATCATCACTCCTTCATCTCCACTCCATCATCATCACTCCTCCATCTCTACTCCATCATCATCACTCCTTCATCTCTACTCCATCATCATCACTCCTTCATCTCCACTCCATCATCATCACTCCTCCATCTCCACTCCATCATCATCACTCCTTCATCTCCACTCCATCATCATCACTCCTCCATCTCTACTCCATCATCATCACTCCTCCATCTCCACTCCATCATCATCACTCCTCCATCTCCATTCCATCATCATCACTCCTCCATCTCTACTCCATCATCATCACTCCTTCATCTCTACTCCATCATCATCACTCCTCCATCTCTACTCCATCATCATCACTCCTTCATCTCTACTCCATCATCATCACTCCTTCATCTCCACTCCATCATCATCACTCCTCCATCTCTACTCCATCATCATCACTCCTCCATCTCTACTCCATCATCATCACTCCTTCATCTCTACTCCATCATCATCACTCCTCCATCTCTACTCCATCATCATCACTCCTTCATCTCTACTCCATCATCATCACTCCTTCATCTCCACTCCATCATCATCACTCCTCCATCTCTACTCCATCATCATCACTCCTTCATCTCCATTCCATCATCATCACTCCTCCATCTCCACTCCATCATCATCACTCCTCCATCTCTACTCCATCATCATCACTCCTCCATCTCCACTCCATCATCATCACTTCTCCATCTCTACTCCACCACCACTTCATCTCCATCTCCTTCACTTTTTTTCATTTCCTGTTTCCATCATTTTTCACTTCACTACACTTGCTCACGTGATGTGCAGGCGAAATAAAGGAGCCATGTTTCTGCTTCCATTGGCTCACTGCTTCCAATGGCCTGAGACCGCCATGTTTGTTCCATCAATCCCTCCTTTGTTGACACATCAACCAGCCCATCGCGTGAAACTTTCAAAGATTGTTCTTGAAAATAAATGTAAAAATACGAAAAATAAAATTGACTCTTTCTTTGTTCACTTGCACGTCATTGAATGCACATATCCAGCAATTTGACGCACTGAATCAGGATAAGCGCTACACAAATGAACCGTATTAAAAAAGATCGCCCAATTTTTTTTATAGTCTTCATTATCTCTATTCCTTTTTTTGCCTGGCCTCGAAACTCTACGGGGTTAATGCCACTATAATAATATTCGTGTTTGTATTGTATTGTATTGTATTCATTAGATCAAGTCCAGACATACGCTGGAAATGTTACAAAAACACGACGAATAGTCGAACTAGAAACAAAAATGAAATATACGAGAACAGAATGTTATCAGTCATAAAAGTCGGCATCGAACCTACGAAATGAACAAATCACGAGAAAGAGTTGAAAAAATATTAACAATTCAAACTACCTTGAATGTCTTCAAACACCACATTGTTGTGATGCTGTGCGCCTCAGTGGTTTTTCTTGGCGTTTAAAATCATGAATTATTTTATTACTATTTGTTATTGCACCCAAAACAGCCTTCGCTTTCCATGTCTTTTTCCACTTCAATCCGCACAAGCCTTGTCTCACTACACTCTTCCTCCATTTCCACATCTCTGTCACCAATGGATTTTCCAGTTTATCTTTCCATCTCTCCATCACCTACTTACCCTCAACTGTTCCTCTTTCTGTGTTTGAAACGCTATTCTCACTATCATAACTATCTTTCCACTTACAGCCACCACCACCCTCCATTCACCACCACCACCCTTCCATTCACTACCACCACCCTTCCATTCACCACCACCACCCTCCATTCACTACCACCACCCTTCCATTCACTACCACCACCCTTCCATTCACTACCACCACCCTTCCATTCACCACCACCACCTTCCATTCACTACCACCACCCTTCCATTCACTACCACCACCTTCCATTCACTACCACCACCCTTCCATTCACTACCACCATCCCTCCATTCACTACCACCACCTTCCATTCACCACCACCACCCTCCATTCACTACCACCACCCTTCCATTCACTACCACCACCCTTCCATTCACTACCACCACCCTCCATTCACTACCACCACCCTTCCATTCACTACCACCACCCCTCCATTCACTACCACCACCTTCCATTCACTACCACCACCCTTCCATTCACTACCACCACTCTTCCATTCACCACCACCACCCTCCATTCACTACCACCACCTTCCATTCACTACCACCACCCTTCCATTCACCACCACCACCTTCCATTCACCACCACCACCTTCCATTCACCACCACCACCTTCCATTCACTACCACCACCCTTCCATTCACTACCACCACCCTTCCATTCACTACCACCACCCTTCCATTCACCACCACCACCTTCCATTCACCACCATCACCTTCCATTCACCACCACCACCTTCCATTCACTACCACCACCCTTCCATTCACTACCACCACCCTTCCATTCACTACCACCACCCTTCCATTCACCACCACCACCTTCCATTCACCACCACCACCTTCCATTCACCACACCACCTTCCATTCACTACCACCACCTTCCATTCACCACCACCACCTTCCATTCACTACCACCACCTTCCATTCACTACCACCACCTTCCATTCACCACCACCACCCTTCCACTCCCCACCACCCTCCATTCACTACCACCACCCTCCATTCACTACCACAACCTTCCATTCACCACCACCACCCTTCCACTCCCCACCACCCTCCATTCACTACCACCACCCTTCCATTCACTACCACAACCTTCCATTCACCACCACCACCTTCCATGCACCACCACCACCCTTCCACTCTTCCATTCACCACCACCAGCCTTCCACTCTTCCATTCACCACCACCACCCTTCCACTCCCCACCACACCCCTTCCATTCACTACCACCACCTTTTATCCACTAACCTCATTCCAATACCACCATCCCTCCACAACCAACATACCCCCACCACCCTTTTCCCGCACCACTTCAAAAAAGGCAATAAGTGTATTTTATTAGCTAAGGCCTGACATTCATGTACACTTGGAATGCTGAGTCATAAGGCAACCTGTACAACACACACGTTGTTAAAACCTGTACAACATTTAACACGCATGTGTGTGTTTGTGCGTGTGTGCATGTGTGAATTGGTGTGTGCATGCGTGAATTGGTGTGTGCATGCGTGAATTGGTGTGTGCATGCGTGAATGGGTGTGTATGTGTGAAGTGAAATGTGCATGTGGTGACGATTATCAAAAAGACGTTATTTGACATCAAAAATGGTTTTGTTCGACTTGTTATTAATGCTATTGTTGTTGTTGTTGTTGTTGTTTGGAGTATTGTTGTTTTTGTTGTTCAATTTGTTGTTGTTGTCCTTGTTGTCTTTGTTGATTGTAACATGCACTGTTGCCGTGACAACAGTGTTTTGGAGGTGTTTTGTGAAGTGTTGTTGTTTTTGTTTACGTGGTGGTAACGGTGGCGGCACATAATGTTGATTTTGTTGTTGTATAAATTGTTGAGACATGTCGTGTTGTTGTATAAATTGTTGAGACATGTCGTGTTGTTGTTGTGGTATAAATTGTTGAGACATTTTGTGTTGTTGTTGATTGTATTCGGTTGAATCCAGTTTGCAAAAACGAGTCTTTTGACTTGTATTATCATTACTATTATTCTTATTATTATTTTTATTCTTATTGTTATTATTCTTATTATTATTCTTATTCTTATTCTTATTATTATTTTTATTATTATTTTTATTATTATTCTTTTTATAATTGATTCCTTTGTCCTTCAGGTGAGCGATATTATAA
>OX387252.1:5839121-5854121 GCA_947562095.1 Branchellion lobata | reverse complement strand
AGGCTCAAGCAACAGAGCACAAGCGTGAGGGTGGTGATGAAGATGACTTTGTTATGGTGCTGTCTCACCAGTTCACCTAGTTGGAAGCACCTCTCTTGCAGACATGAACGCACACGCAACACCCTTCGCTTCCCTCGAGCTCTTCCCTGTGAGGCGGGATGAACAATGGTGGCATCAAGCCAACAAGACATTGAGAACAGTCCGACATGTCCCTGGCACCAACTCACTTTTTTCACCAAAGAATGGGCGGTCCATGCATCCACGTAACTGGTTCTTACTTGCCAATCAGTCAACTCCTTCAACTCTTCCACGCCATCATCACCCACGTCCAGTGAAGTCTCATCATAGACGGGCACTGACTTCAAGACAACAGCCATAACATTACTTCACCGTCGTCACATTTTGTATCCACAAGAAATCATTTTGAAATTTATTTTGATTTTTTAAACTATAGAGTTTCAACATTTCAGATTTTTCATTTTAAAATTTCGTTGTTTATTAGTTATCCCGAAAGTGGAAATTTGAAAAAAAAAATAATAATTTCAATGAATTTCTAAACTAATCTTAAAAGAAAAATTAATTCATGATTTGAAAAATAACGATTAATGGTAATCCAGCATGATCAGACGCGAAAAACCAACAATTGAAACAATTATGCAGAAAGTGAATAGTGCAGGCCTCTTATATAGTTAGAAGTTAAACAGGGATGGCAAAAGTGGGTTAAGTTAATATATGACTTTCCTACTTATTAAAACTTAACAAAAAAATCTAACGAAAATTTTGTTTCAATAAATTTTTTTTTTAAATACCGAAATGTGTTGGAATCATTTTCTACAAGAATGTTTGCCTTGTTTTTGTAACATTTCCAGCGTATGTCTGGACTTGATCTAATAAAGACTATGAAAAAAAAGAAAAAAAAGAATGGTTTCGACTCTTTAAATAACTTTCTTGGAAGCTCCAATCAAAATCTCGCTTGCAAAAGTGATGAAACGGTGGGAGAGTATTTGTAAAAGATTTTTCACTTATTTTCATTTTAAAACTTTATAAAAAAGACAAAATGAGAAAAAAAAATTAAATTCGAAAATAAAATGTAAAGTAAGTTTTAAAATTTAGTTCAGCTTAGACTAAATTGCAATTCTACAAATGTTCACACAGATATGCATATATGTATCTCAGTCATACATTCATACGCTCATCTTGACGCTCACCCACCCATCTCTTTAACTCTATTTATTAGAAGGATCGTGTTTCTATCGCCACCCAAGTTTTTTGACGATACAATCCTTGTTTCACCATCCATTTCACCATCTTCTTACCATCTTATCATCATTTTCTCACCATCCTTCTCCCATTCTATCACCATTCTTTCACCAACTTTTTTTAATCCAGTTTATCATTTATCTCACTAGTCAAGAAACGCTATTCGCCAGTTATCAAACCATCCACACACCATATACCACACTACCAACCTCACTATCCATTTTATCAACCACCTCACTATCCATCTTATCAACCACCTCACTATCCATTTTATCAACCACCTCACTATCCACCTTCGCCTATCACATCCACCATTCATTTTTCATCCGTTATTCACACAACATTGCATTGACCACACCACCCAGGAATGCATTAACCACTTTTTCCTTCACCAGACTCACAAAAAGTTACTCACATAAACACAAAAACAAACACCCACAAAAAGAAGCAAACGCACACACACAAACACTCACAAAAAAAACAAACGCACACACAAACACTCAGACACGCTCAGTCGGAGTGTGGTCTCAAAGGCATGGAGGGCAAGGTGCAGAAGCAAGATGGATGGTCGTGTGTCACTGTCACCACCACATCACAACTTTTTGCTCATGACTCCTTCTATCATCTCTTCACATTGGTTGCATCTTGATAAAAGATCAATTTTCAAAGTTTGCACTCTCATGCTCAAAATGAAAAAATAATCCCTAACCTTAGCTAACCTTTTTAAGTTACATTATCGTAAGGGATTGAGATGTACAATTTAGTCTCAGTTTTCAGGATACCTTCTAATCATACTTATGCTTTATCTGCACTTTCATACTGTGACTTCTTTCATTGGAACTCTCTTCCCCCATTTCCACCTCTGTTACTTCTTTTATTTATTTTCGTTAAGCTCATAAAGCTTTGTTTAAACAGCTCGTAGCAGAGCGCTTTTGAACAGTGTGTAATCAGCGCTATACAAATCCTTTGATTAGATTAGACCATCCTTCTCATCATCATCATCATAATCATTATCATAATTATCATTCTCCTCTTTCTCCTCCTTCTCATCATCATCATCATCATCCTCCTTTTCATCATCACCATCATCACCATCGTCTGGAGCAAGAACAAGGTAATAATGATAACATAAATAATAATAATACGAACGTCCCATTTGGTGTTCTTTGTGCGTATCTGGGGCTCATTGTAGGCACGAGGAATACTTTTTAAAAGTTGACTTTTTGGAAGATCAATAGAAGATCTACCGTCTGACAACATTCAATCCGCGTGGTTATGCGTGTTAGTTAAGGCGCTTTGTTCGATGTGTGTGGTAATTTTGAGGCATTTAAAAAATAAAAGTTTATAAGTTTTCGAAAAACTTAATGATTTGAGTGTCATTGAATATTCGTATATATTGGATTCTTCACAATAGTGCTGATTTTAACGTTATTTTCCGGACTGCCTGAAGTAAGACAAGCGCTCAAGTTTTGACGGTATCTGTTTCGGCGTGTTTATGTAAAAGTAGATGTGTTGACAAGCGTCGACTTGCTGTAGGTCGATGTGTGTGTGGGAATAATTGTGGTTGTGTGCGTGGTTGTATGTGTGTTTGTGGTTGTATGTTTGTGTAGTTGTACGTGTGTTTGTGGTTGTATGTTTTTGTAATTGTATGTGTGTGTGGTTGTACGTTTGTGTAGTTGTATGTGTTCATGGTTGTATGTATGTGTGTTTGTATGTTTGTGTGGTTGTATGTGTGCACGGTTGTATGTGTGTGTGGTTGTATGTATGTGTGGTTGTGTGCGTGGTTGTGTGTGTGTGTGTGTGTGTGTGTGTGTGTGTGTGTGTGTGTGTCTGTGTGGAATTTTAGAATTTTAATTTAAAATGTCAGAGCTTTGAAAAACCTATACTACATATGAAGACACCTCCACCACAAACTCTACAGAATCACCAACACCACCAACACTACCAACACCACAACACTACAACATAACAACACCACCAACATTACAAACAACACCACAACACTACAACACCACAACACTACAACACCACAACACTATAACACCAAAACACTACAACACCACAACACTACAACACCACAAAACTACAACACCACAACACTACCAACACCACAACACTACAACACCACAACACCATCAACAGAACAAACAACAACATAAAACCGAAAGTTAATCTCACATGTTTTAGCAAGTCTTCTCGGCTTATTGAATTACCTCCCTCAATTAATATTTCATCAAATTTGTCACTCGCCCCTTCTTCCACCATCCATAGTTTAGATTTCACCTTTGACTTTTCACTTTCTCTCATACCACAAATAAAATCCGTAGCTGAATCATCTTTGTTCATCTTCGCGTATCAAGCAACTGACACTTCCTAGACAATCCAACCCTCAAACTACCAGTTTCATCGCTTATTTCATCCCGCTTTGACTATTGTAACTTTTTATACCATGGACTCACAGAAACCACGCTACACCCTCTCACCAAAACTTTTAATAGCGCTGCCCTTTAGTTTCTGGCACTCATAAATTCTTTCGTCCAACTCCTATCCTCATCTCTTCACACTGGTTGCCTCTTCAAAAAAGATCAGTTTTCAAAATCTGCACTCATGTTTAAAATAAAAAATAATCACTCCCCTCACTACTCAGCTGACCTTTTTAAGTTGTCTCTTCGTGTGGGACTCAGATCTACCTATTCTGATTTTTTTAGGATACCTTCTAATCATACTTCTGCTAAATCTGCATTTTCTTACTGTTTCATGAAACTCTCATCCCTCCAATCTCACCTCTTAATTCTCTACTTTCATTTCGTAAAGGCCTTTAAAACATTTTTTGTTTAAACAGTTCGTAGCAGAGCGCTTTTGAGGAAGTGTTGAATCAGCGCTATATAAAGGATTTGATTAGATTAGATTACAAATTCTATAACTCTACAACACCACCACTTGGCACCAACACTACAAACACCACCACTTAGCACCAACAAAGACACTCTATACTCAGGTTCTAGCTCACCACCTTCCTACACCATTCTTACGTAATATGCCACTATAACAATATTGGTATTTGTATTTTAATGTATTGTATTTTTATACACCAAACACGGTTATTTATGTAAATTTGCTGTTGTTAGTCTTATAAATTTAATGTGCCATTGATATGAATTATCGAATATTCGTATTAATTGAATTATGAATAAATAAAAATTTATTTATTTATTCAATTATTCATTTATTTTAATCAAAATATTAATTCAATTTAATAAAATTCTTTATTTAATTATACAAATTATTCATATAAATTAGATAAAATAATTTGTATGGACTTAGAGGTGACTGTTCGTATCACTTTGGTGCGATTGTTCTCCGATAATCTTCTCACACATTCGAAGCCATGTTAACAATTAATCAAAAAGGCTTTATAAAACGTTTTCATACACATATAAACACACGAACACACACACACACACACACACACACACACACACACACACACACACACACACACACACACACACACACACACACACACACACACACACACACACACACACACACACACACACACACACACACACACACACACACACACACACACACACACACACACACACACACACACACACACACACACACACACACACACACACACACACACACACACACACACACACACACACACACACACACACACACACACACACACACACACACACACACACACACACACACACACACACACACACACACACACACACACACACACACACACACACACACACACACACACACACACACACACACACACACACACACACACACACACACACACACACACACACACACACACACACACACACACACACACACACACACACACACACACACACACACACACACACACACACACACACACACACACACACACACACGCACACACAAAAACACACGCCCTCACACACAAGAACACACACGTCATCAATCACTCTTTCATCAGGCCGCCTAGTTCGGTGTGGTCTTGAGTTTCCTATTTCGTTCCTTGTTGGCAGCATTTGCTGGAAGGCTGTTTATAATAACATAACAATAATAATAATGATAATATAATTTTTATAAATCGTCAGTATTTTTAAAATAATTTTTTTAAATTAATATTTTTGGTCTTCTGATCGTTGTCGTCAAGTGTCAACTTTGAAAAAACCTTTTTTAATTGAAAAAAATTTCGTTTTAAAAAACTTTCGAATCTTCATTTTTAATATTTTATTTTTATTACATGAATTATCGTGCATTTTGATCAAATTTCCCGCCGCCTCCGACACCAGTGGTCCCAACATGCCTGTCATCAACTCAACTCCTTTGACCACCACCGCCACCTCAGCTCCTCCGACCACCACCACCACCTCAACTCCTCCGACCACCACCATCACCTTAACTCCTCCGACCACCACCACTACCACCTCAACTCATCCGACCACCACCACTTCAACTCCTCCGGCAACCACCACCTCTACTCCTCCAACCACCACCTCTACTCCTCCAACCACCACCATCTCAACTCCTCCGACCACCGCCACCACCTCAACTCCTTCGACCACCACCACCTCAACTCATCCGACCACCACTACCTCAACTCCTCCAACTACCACCACCATCTCAACTCCTCCGACCACCACCACCACCTCAACTCCTCCGACCACCAACACCTCAACTCCTACGATGACCACCACCTCAACTCCTTTGACCACCACCACCACCTCAACTCCTCCGACCACCACCACCTCAACTTCTACAACTACCACCATCTCAACTCTTACGACCACCACACCACCTCAACTCCTCCGACCACCAACATCATCAAAAGCTTCTTACCTCAACCTCATCGGCTTTCAGTCTACTCAAGAATCATTGTCAACTTTCATATCTCTATCGAATTCTCGAAAAAGAGACTTTTTTCTTTAGTTAGATTTTTCGCCAGGTTCTGTTCAATTTCCAGCGGATGTCTAGACTTGCTCTAAAAAAGACTACAAAAAAACCTCAGCTCCAAATTACTTACGCTTATTAAGTATTTTTATTTTTATTAAGTTCATTTCAACAAATTTATACTCTTAAGTCATTATAATTCATCTTCTCCTAGCCTTACAATACTTTGTGGTGCTTTTCTTAATAACTTTTTCTCCAATAAGCCTCTCTGAATTAACTTATATAACTAATGTTCTCTTCCACATGTTCTCTTGACCTTACACCAAACCATATTTTTAAGAACTTTCTTCCTTTTTCTATCCAATATTCCTTGAGCTAATTAATCTCTTTTTTACTACAGCAATCTTCCCTTCTACCTTAAAAAAGCTATTATTACACCAATAATCTAAAAAATCTCTCTAGGTCTTTTTTCCAACAAACTATAGGCCTACGTCTAATCTCTCCTTTATTTCTAAAATTCTGGAAAAGGTTGCCTTTTTTCAGTTTCTCTTTTTTTGAGCCTAACAATCTGGTCCCTTTTATTCAGTCTGGTTTTCGTCTTTTTCACAATACGGAAAGCTCACTTTTAAAAATATATAATACTCTACTTTTCTGTGACTCCTACTTTTACTTCTTTACACTGGTTGCCTCTTAAAAAAGACCACTTCAAAATCTGCACTTTCATGTTTAAAATCACTCACTTAACTACTTAGCTGACCTTTTTAAGTTGCCTCCTCTCAAGGAACTGAGATCTACTTATTTTCATTTTTTAGGATACTTTCTATTCATACTTGTGCTGAACCTGCACTTTCTTACTGTGGGCCCCGCCTATGGAACTCTCTTCCCCCACCAATCTCACCTCTATTATTTTTCTACTTTCGTTTGGTAAAGCCCTTAAAACTTTGTTGTTTAAACAGTTCGGAGCAAAGCGCTCTCAAGCAGTGTGTAATCAGCGCTATATAAATGATTTTATTAGATTAGATTTAATACTTGAATACCTGAATTATTTAATGCCTCAGTTTCTTGCTTTGGCGCCTTAAAAAGTAACTTTAATGATTGAAAAAAAAAAATAATAATAATAACAATAACAACAATAATAATAATAATAATAATAATAATAATAATAATAATAACAATAATAATAATAATAATAATAATAATAATTAAAAAAAAAAAAAATAATAATAGTAATAATAATAGTAATAATAATAATAGTAATAATAATAATAATAATAATAATAATAATAATAATAATAACAATAATAATAATAATAATAATAATAATAATAATAATAATAATAAGGGACACAGAGACGTTGCCCTCAGAACTTTCCATCGAAAGAATAATTAATAAATAAATAAAACAATATTAAAATAATAAATACAATTGTGTGTATTGTTGTTTGCATTATATGAAAAAGACAACTAGCGAATGACGGAAGTGATGAAATGTTACACTTGGAAAAGAACATGATCATGTCAACGAAAATATCATAATAAAAATTCAATATTAACATAGTAATAATAATAATAATAATAATAATAATAATGATAATAATAATTAAAAAAAATAAATAAATAAAAATAAATAATAATAATAATAATAATAATAATAACAATAATAATAATAATAATAATAATATCATAATGGAAAATTATCATCAACATAGTAATAGTTACATTATCATGATAAAATTTCTATATTAACGTAATAATAAAAACATCAAAAAAAATTAATGTTATCATATAAAAAAATTCATATCATCATAATAGAAATTTCATGATATCATAATAAAAATTTCATGATATCATAATAAAAATTTCATGATATCATAATAAAAATTTCATGATATCATAATAAAAATTTCATGATATCATAATAAAAATTCATGATATCATAATAAAAATTTCATAGTATCATAATAAAAATTTCATGATATCATAATAAAAATTTCATGATATCATAATAAAAATTTCATATCATCATAATAAAAATTTCATATCATCATAATAAAAATTTCATATCATCATAATAAAAATTTCATGATATCATAATAAAAATTTCATATCATCATAATAAAAATTTCATAGTATCATAATAAAAATTTCATAGTATCATAATAGAAATTTCATATCATCATAATAAAAATTTCATGATATCATAATAAAAATTTCATATCATCATAATAAAAATTTCATAGTATCATAATAAAAATTTCATGATATCATAATAAAAATTTCATGATATCATAATAAAAATTTCATGATATCATAATAAAAATTTCATGATATCATAATAAAAATTTCATATCATCATAAAAAAAATTTCATATCATCATAACAAAAATTTCATATCATCATAATAAAAATTTCATGATATCATAATAAAAATTTCATATCATCATAATAAAAATTTCATAGTATCATAATAAAAATTTCATAGTATCATAATAAAAATTTCATATCATCATAATAAAAATTTCATGATATCATAATAAAAATTTCATATCATCATAATAAAAATTTCATAGTATCATAATAAAAATTTCATGATATCATAATAAAAATTTCATATCATCATAATAAAAATTTCATGATATCATAATAAAAATTTCATAGTATCATAATAAAAATTTCATAGTATCATGAAAAGAATTTTTAATCGGAATTAGTCATAAAATGGTGAAAGGGGTTTTAATTGGGAGTTTGAAAATGGAAAGAAAATGTGGAAGAGAAGTAGAAGAGTGATGGAAGAGTTGAAGGTGAAGAAATGTGATGAAGGAGTTAAGAAAGAAAAGAAGGTGATGGAGGAAGAGTGAAGAAGGATGGAAGAATGGCAAGAAAGAGAGAAGTGACAAAAGAGATAAGAGTGATGAAGAAGAGAAGAATGAAAGAAGAAGGAAAATGAAAAAAAGAAGAAAGAAAGAGCGATGGAAAAAGAAGGAAGAAAGAGCGATGGAGGGAGAAGGAAGAAATGGAGGAAATAAAAAAGATTGAAGAGGATTGGTGGAGGGAGGAGGAAGAGATGACAGAATCAAAAAAGAGAAGAATGATGAAGGAAGGAGGAGGAGGAGATGGAGGAATGATGAAGGGAAGGAAAGGAGATAGGGGTGCGGCAGATGGGACAGTCCTTCAACTTCATCCAGCACGCCTCGCAGAAGCCACTGCACGTGTAGTGGTTGGTGGTGTGTTATGCCCTTTACGAAACAACTGCATCATCAAAAAACAACGCTACAGCAACAACTACAACGATAAAAACAACAATTACAACAATACTGACAACAACAGTGGAAACAACAACACAACAACCTCAACAGCAACTACAACACTACAACATCAACAACAACGCAACAACAACACTACAACACTACAACATCAACAACAACAATACAACATCAGCAACAACAACACTACAACATCAACAACAACTTGTACAACGTCAACAATGACAACACCTGTGACGACAGGGCAACAGCATGACACATGACTTGGAGTCAGCACACAACAGACAAGCGTCCTCTGATATCGACAGCTGTCTTACCATTGAATGCTTCACATGTCTGTGGTGCGGTGTGGTGTGGTTGGTGTGGTGTGTTGCTGTGGTTTAGTTGGTGTGGTGTGTTGGTGTAGTATGCTAGTGTGGACTAGTGTGGTGTGGTGTGGTGTGTTGGTGGGGTGTGTTGGTGGGGTGTGTTGGTGTGGTGTGGTGTGTTGGTGTGGTATAATGGTGTGGTGTGGTATATTGGTGTGGTGTGGTGTGATGTGGTGTGTTGGTGTGATGTGGGTAATCAAAACCACTATTGTTTGTACAATCACCAGCACCAACAACCACACTATATAACATCACACCACTGCACCACAGCAAACAGACCGCAGTACAGTAACAAAACAACCACACCATAGTAACCACAGCAACAACACCATAGTAACCACAGAAACAACACCATAGTAACCACAGCAACAACACCATAGAAACCACAGCAACAACACCATAGTAACCACAGCAACAACACCATAGTAACCACAGCAACAACACCATAGTAACTACAGCAACCCCACCACCTAGGGTAAACAACACGTTCGTCTCTCTTGAGACTTCCGTTGTCATTGGGGATAAAGATAGGTAGTGAAAAGGAGGATATGGGAGGGGGAAAATATTTGAACGGGGTGGCTCCGAAGTTGAACCGACATTGCTGCGAGAGATGGAGACTGGCTGCTGGAAAGGAGGCTATTTCACTGTAGTGGTTGTGAGTGTGTAGAAGGATCGGACCATACCACATTACACCACACCACACACGCCACACCACACCACACCACACCACACCACACCACACCACACCACACCACACCACACCACACCACACTACCCCACACCACACCACACCACACCACACCACACTACACCACACCACACCACACACACCACACCACACTACACCACACCACACCACACCACACCACACCACACACACCACACCACACCACACTACACCACACCACACCACACCACACCCCACCACACCACACCACACCACACCACACCACACCACATCTCACCCAGTCTCAAAAGACACAGTGGTAGGACTGCCACCTTCAAGCCAGAACGAAGCTTGGTTCAGAAACATGTCCAACAATACGCCTAAGACATCACCTGTGGCGGGGTGGTTGCAGTCGTTTGTGTTGTTGTAAAAACTAAACCACAACATGTAGAACAACCACTACAACAGCCACCACAACAACCATCACAACAGCCACCACAACAACCATCACAACAGCCACCACAACAGCCACCACAACAACCACTACAACAGCCACCACAACAACCATCACAACAGCCACCACAACAGCCACCACAACAACCACTACAACAGCCACCACAACAACCATCACAACCGCCACCACAACAACCATCACAACAGCCACCACAACAGCCACTACTTCCACCAAAACAGCCACTAGAGCAGTCAAAACCTGGATTCCAGCAGCGGTGGCGAGTGGGTGTCTTACGGGCGTTGTGCCAGATGAATTGTCTGCAGCCGTCGTAAGCTATCGAGTGCCTGTCATCCCCTACGCCGTGGCCCTTCTGAGTGCGTGCATGAATGCGTGTGTGTGTGTGTGTGTGTGTGTGTGTGTGTGTGTGTGTGTGTGTGTGTGTGTGTGTGTGTGTGTGTGTGTGTGTGTGTGTGTGTGTGTGTGTGTGTGTGTGTGTGTGTGTGTGTGTGTGTGTGTGTGTGTGTGTGTGTGTGTGTGTGTGTGTGTGTGTGTGTGTGTGTGTGTGTGTGTGTGTGTGTGTGTGTGTGTGTGTGTGTGTGTGTGTGTGTGTGTGTGTGTGTGTGTGTGTACCTTGGAGTGGAAGTTGGTCTCTCCAGATGCCCACCCCACCTGCATCACTCCTGTATGAAGCACCCGCACACTCAACCACCCATTCACCCATTCACCTATTCAGTTATCTATTCACACACTCAGTCACCTGTCGACTCATTTACTCATTCATCTATCTATCCATCTATCTTTTTCACCTATTCACCTAAAAACTCAACTGCCCATCCGCCCATCCACTAATTCATAAATTTATTCATCCA
Source organism: Branchellion lobata (assembly GCA_947562095.1). Lineage (NCBI taxonomy): Eukaryota > Metazoa > Annelida > Clitellata > Hirudinida > Piscicolidae > Branchellion > Branchellion lobata. Next base: position 5,842,329 of record OX387252.1, on the reverse strand, counting down.
CCAATTCATTCATCCACCAATTCATTCATCCACCAATTCATCCATCTACCAATTCATCCATCCACCGATTCATCCATCCACCAATTCATTCATCCACCAATTCATCCATCTACCAATTCATCCATCCACCAATTCATCCATCCACCAATTCATCCATCTACCAATTCATCCATCCACCGATTCATCCATCCACCAATTCATCCATCCACCAATTCATCCATCCACCAATTCATTCATCCACCAATTCATCCATCTACCAATTCATCCATCCACCGATTCATTCATCCACCAATTCATCCATCTACCAATTCATCCATCCACCGATTCATCCATCCACCAATTCATCCATTCACCAATCCATCTACCAATTCATCCATCCACCAATTCATCCATCCACCAATTCATCCATCCACCAATTCATCTAACCACCAATTTATCCACCCACCGATTCATCCATCCACCAATTCCCCCATCTACCAATTCATCCATCCACCAATTCCCCCATCTACCAATTCATCCATCCACCAATTCCCCCATCTACCAATTCATCTATCCACCAATTCATCCATTTACCGATTCATCCACCCACCGATTCATCCATCCACCAATTCATCCATTTACCAATTCATCCACCCACCAATTCATCCATCCACCAATTCATCCATCCACCAATTCATCCATCCACCAATTCCCCCATCTACCAATTCATCCATCCACCAATTCATCCATTTACCAATTCATCCACCCACCAATTCATCCATCCACCAATTCCCCCATTTATCCTTTAGTCCACACACCAACCAGAAGTGACCAGGGTCACCTCGTAGTACCACATTCCTCCCGAAATGTTTATTGTACTTCGAACACTGCCCAGACATAAACTGTCGCATCTGCATGGTGCATGCATGGGTGAATGGGGGGAAGGGTGGATGCATGGACGAATGAATGGATCAATGTTTGAATTGGTGAATGAGTGGATGAATGAATGCTCGAATGAATGAGTGAATAGATGGATATGTGGGTAAGTGAAAAGGCTCACACCACACCCACCCCACAACCTAGCTTCGAGTCCGTCAGGTGACAGTTTGAGGCACTCACTAGCGTCATTCGGGTTCAAGATGACGTTGACGCTGCTGTTTTTGTTGCTCACGTTGTTATTTTTCATGTTGTTGATGTCATTATTAATATTATTTTTGTTATTGTTGTTGTTTTCGTTTTCAGCATTGTTGCTAAGAACTTGAGGTGGAGTTTTGGGAGTGCAATAACGATAACTGTTGCCAGCTTTTTCAATGTTATTATTATTATCATTATTATTATTATTATTATTATTATTATTATTATTATTATTATTATTATTATTATTATTACAGTTTATGTTGTTGTTAGAGTTACTTTTCCCTTCCTTGTAAAGTTTTGTGTAAGTCAAAATCCTGTTCTGTGAACAAAAACAACACTATTGTTATCACAACAACAACATAGCAACAACACAGAAACAACATAGAAACAACACAACAGCAACAAACATAGAAACAACACGACAACAAACTTAGAAACAACACAACAACAAACACAAAAACAGCAACAAACATAGAAACAACACGACGACAAACTTAGAAACAACACAACAACAAACACAAAAACAGCAACAAACATAGAAAAAACACGACAACAAACATAGAAACAACACAACAACAAACACAAAAACAGCAACAAACATAGAAACAACACGACAACAAACATAGAAACAACACAACAACAAACACAAAAACAGCAACAAACATAGAAACAACACAACAGCAACAAACATAGAAACAACACGACAACGAACATAGAAACAACACAACAACAAACACAAAAACAGCAACAAACATAGAAACAACACAGCAACAACATAGAAACGACAGCAACTATCATAGCAACAACAAACTCTTTTGGAAATTACCTCAGGTACAACTGAAAGTTTTGGAAATATCATAATCAGTTTTGAATACATAATTGTAAACTTCCATCTACCCATCCATTCATCCATTCACCCACTCACCCATCTATTCATCTACTCATTCATCCATTCACCCACTCACCCATCCATCTACCCATCCATTCATCCACTCACCTATCCATCCACCCATCCACCCATCCACCCATCCACCCATCCATTCATTCATTCATCAATCTATCCACCCATCCATTCATTCATTCATCAATCTATCCACCCATCCATTCATTCCACTGACAGATGTTATCAAGCGTCCATTGACAACAGAAGGCGAGTTGACGCTTATCCATGTCCTGCTGGTTGTCATGGTGACGCTCCAAGCTCGTCAACAACTCCATATCATGGGCAGAAAATGTTGCCATGATGGTGGCCTTGTTTTCGCCTGTGTTGTTGTTATGTTGTTGTTGTTGTTGTTGCGTTAAAGATTGATTGTTGCTATAAATAATCACAATATAGGAATGAGACAGCAAATAAACAAAATGAAAAAACAAAACAATACAATACAATAAAATACAATACAATACAAAACAATACAATACAATACAATACAATACAAAACAATACAAATACGAATACTATTATAGTGGCATAACCCCGTAGAATTTTGAAGCCACAAATAATAATAATATTAGTAATAATGAATAACTAGTGTTAACATTTTTTTCATAATAATTATCAGTTTATTTGTGCAAAAATAAATAATAATAATTATTATTATTATTGTTTATTTATTTTTATTACGGACTGGTGAGAGCAAACTTCTCAAGGGCGATGATGCTGTATAATACGAGGTCTTTACTCTTCTGCATCTTCTGCGTCGTCATCATCATCATCATCATCATCATCATCATCATCATCATCATCATCATCATCATCATCATCATCATCATCATCATCATCATCATCATCATCATCATCATCCTCATCATCATCTCCATAATAATAATAATAATAATAATAATAATAATAATAATAATAATAATAATGATAATAATAATATTATTATTATTTTTATTTTTATTATTAGTATCATTATCATTCTTACAATGTTGCCAAGTAGGAAATGAAGAGCATCATCTGTTAATAAGAACACGCTTTTAGGACCTGTATGTTTGAATGCATGCATGAATGAGAGCATATATCAAGGCATGAATGCATGAATAGAGATAGATGCATGGATGAATGCATGAATAGAAAGATAGATGCATGGAT
>OX387252.1:5826621-5836621 GCA_947562095.1 Branchellion lobata | reverse complement strand
CTTTATGATACCTATTCATTTAAAAGTTGGTTGAGATTTCATATAATTTTTTTTTTCAAATTAGCGTTTGTTCCAATATTCAAAAAAATTTTGCATCAATGAAGTTTTTTCTAATTTTTTCAATCATATTGTCTAGCGTTTCAATTTGTTGAAAGACTGGAAACACTTTAACTCGCTGTGAACTGTTGGATGAATAAGCCACTTTAGATCGGCGCTTGTCTTTACTTGAATTATCACTTTTAAAACTTAACTCAAAGCTTAGTCGGGAATCGAGCCCTATAACTCACGTTTTTAAAAGTGGCTTGCTAACCTTTATGCTACAAGCGCCGAACTGAGGTTGAAGAAAAGTATGTACACAGACAACTAAGAAACTATGAAATCAAATTAATAAACTTTAAAAAACTATGCATTTTTTTTCTTAGTCGGCTTTTAATCAAATTCTGGAAATGTTACATGGCGAACAGTCGAAATGAGAAAAGAAGAAAATGAAATTAAAGATAACTGGATGTCAACTGTGTGTTAAATAAATAAAAAAATGACTATAGAATCAAATTTATAAATCTCATAAATATAGTATTGAATCCTTGTTTATATCCACCTCAAAAAACTACTAAATATTGTTTCGCAATCAACAAAAACTATAATGTTACAAAGAAACTGAAGAAAAAAATGATTACTTTTAATCGCATAAAATAAAAAAATATTTCATGTTACAGAAAGAAGCAAAAAAAAGAATGAAGTTGAATTAGTCCAAACCGTAACATTAACAAACAATCTAAGGTGAAAATTAAAAGCAAAATAGATCATAGAATCAAATTCCTTTGAACTTTGAAAGTTTAGACTCTAATCATAGCTCATAGCCACACGGAATAACTATTGAAAAATGTTACAGTAAAAGTTGCAAAGAATTTAAAAAACGGGAAAACAGACACTCTTTTGAGTATGGGAGATGGTTGAGGAGAAAAAAAAAAGGAAAATAGAATGTTTTTTCCGAAACTTGCTCCTCAGACCAGTGTTCATTGGTTCTTGAGGCTCAAATATTACAGTCAGCAGTGTCCACATCGTCTCTTTTGTGACGTCGATGTAACGAAAACAATTTAAAAGTTACACGATATGTTCCTTCAGAGCGACTGTTCGCGAAAAGAAGGCCGAAAGAGAAAATAAATAGAAAAATTTTAAATAAATTTAATTAATTAAAACTTCAATAAAATTAAAAGTAAAAAAAAAATTAAATTGTTAAATAACTTTAACCTCTGATCAACTTGAATGCGCCAAGTTGATCATCAATGAGGGAGGTTTGTGGGGGGGAGGTAGTTACGATGTTGCTGGTGTTGTTGATACAGTGGATGGAGAGTGGTTTGGCCGTTAGTCGCACCAAGACTATCGTCTGCTGGCGTCCTGACGACCCGAGTCTGCACCGCTGTCAATCACTGCATCCCAACGTGAGAGAACCTGCCCATCATGCTATTTTCAAATGTTTCTTTTAACTATCATAATATTTATTACAATTAATTTCAATATTAATTCAATTATTAATTAATTATATTAATTAAATGAGTGTTGGAAAGAATAGATCATTGCAAAGAGGACATTAACGAAATAATCAGGTGACGTCATTGAAGCTGCATTGGCAAGGCCTGAGGTCGGTGCTCAGTACACATCCCATTCTGTCCTTCAAGCTGCTTGCCAGAGTGGTGGTTGTTGAAGGTGGCGTTAGTGGTGGTGGCGGTAGTGGCGGTGGTGGCGGTGGTGGCGGTGGTGAGGGTGGTAGCGGAAATTGTTACGGTGAAAATGATGGCGGCTGTTGTTGCGATGGTGCCTGTGATGAAAGATGTGGCTTGGAAGAAGATGGAAAAAATAATACAAGTTGGAAAAGAGGAGAACACTCGGAATTTGAGTTGAATGGAAGTGGAGGCAGGGTGGTGGTTGAGGTGGAGAGGAGTTTGATGAGAGATGGGTGTTGTGGAGAGAAGGTGAAAGATGGATGTTGTGAAGAGAGGGTAAAAGCACTGGAGTTACTTTTGTCTCCTAGAGACTTTTCCACCTGCATGGCAGGCTGTACCACAGCACAGGCGCTTCCTTGCACTCTTTCTGCCAGCAACAAATCTGAGTCTTTGAAGAAACGTGCTTCAAGAATTTTTGGGAAAAAGGAAAAAAATTATGTGAAAGCAGTTGGCAGAAGTGCTGGAAAGGAAAGAGTAAAAGAAGATGAAACGAAAGATGTAGGAGAAAATTTGGAACTTGCAGAAAAAAATAAAAAAAGTGAAAACAAAAAAATGAAAAGAAAGAAAAAGAGGTGTGGAGCGGAAAGAAAGAGGCGTTTTGAAGAAAGACAAAAAGTAGAAAAAAGTAAGTTAATGGAAAGAATGGTGAAAAGAGATTCGAATGAATTGAGTCAGAAAGGAAAAAAAGAGGGGAAGTGGTTGATGAAAAAAAAATTCTACACAAGCACCCTCCCAGTTGGTTCTGTGTTTGGGCTTGTAGCAAAAACACTAGTACTGGAGCCAGTGGGGAAGGCACAAGAGTTACCTTCGCACAAGAAGATGTTGAACCACGTTATGCGAGGTTACAGAGGGAATAAACAGCTGGAAGACCTGGAGAAAAACTTGGAAGAGGCCAATAGAGAGTTGTGGGCGCTGAGGCTGGTGCTGGGAGTGATTTTTGTTGCCGTCATTGTTCGGGCGGTTTGCCTTTTCGGCAAGTTCGTCGCAGCTTCGTGCAAGAATCTATCTCATAACAACCTCTCTAAGAACAACGTCATTTTGCAAAACACTTCAGTCACTGCTCAACTTTCTCCTCCCTCTTATTCAACTTCTTCCGTTTCTCCCTCCTCCATCTCTCGTTCCAATCCTTTTGTTTCTTCCAACGACAGAACTCCTGACGCCACAACAGCCCTGTTGCAGAGGAAGGATGATGGTGGTGGTAGTGATGTTGTTGGTGGTTATTTTTGGAACTTTTTCAAAAAACTTCTTCCTCGTAAACATGACAACCAGGTCTCTGAAAATGTGCCAGACAAACAACACTTCGTTCCCACAGCTTCTCTCCAACACCCTCCCAAGAACAACACCAACAACAACAACATTAACAAAATCAACAATCCTACCAACACTAATAACCCAAGCAACACCACTAACAACAGCAACACCACTAACAACAGCAACACCACTAACAACAGCTACACCACTAACAACAGCAACACCACTAACAACAGCAACACCAACAACTGCACCTACCAACACCTCAAACACTTTCTAGTGCAATCTTTTCAACAACAACAAAACCACCGCAACACGCAACAAGCACAAAAATGCAACAAGCACTACTGCAGCAACAACAACAATTACAACAACAACATTAACTTCGATTGGAAGCTTGGGGAGGAGGATGAAGACTACGAAGATGAAGTTGAACAAATCTACTTGAACCATTTGTATGAGAGAATGAGGAAGGTGTCAAGAGAGGTGTTACAGACAGAAATGCAAAAAAGAAGAAAATAATGGATGAATTGGAAGTGCTAACTCACTTGCTTGCATGAACTTGTGGTTCGAACATAAGCACACAAGTTTGTGCTAAGTAACTTGATTAAACCATTCTTATTGAAACGCTTTTGATCGTTTGAATGAGGCACTATGAAAATAACAGACAAAATTTAATTGAGTAAACTTCAACTATGTTTTGAGCGACACAGCACTCCGGGGCGAGAGCAAGGTCTCATGAGGGAGTGAAGCAAGGTCCCATGAGGGAGTGAAGCAAGGAGGAGCACTCAGACCACTACCTGCAACATGCGTCAGCTATTTTCCTTATTCACAAAGAAAAACTTATGAGCCTTTAAATCTCATATGAAACAGACAAGACAGCCTCAACGCTTGAGAGATCGGTAGTTTGTTCACATGATAAGCGCTATAAAGCGTTTCGTATGTTCTACTAGTTTTAAATGCAAAAAAACTCAAACAATATAAGTTTTACAAGAAATGGTTTAAAACGAAAAAAATTGATTTTTTAAAAAATAAATTTTCAAATTACTTAGAAAGTTAGTTAAGTGCTAGAAAAATATTCCAAGGATAACTAAGGTAAATGTAGACTTTTCAAATAATTTGTGACAATGTCTATAATTTGACATCTTTTCAATAATTAAAAAAAATTTCAAATAAAATACAGATGCCGTCCTAGACTGTCCAGTCCTCTAGTAGCCCACAGAGAGTAAAACCGTTTCCATGGTGGCGCCTTTGACATAATGCTAAATGGCACTTTAAAAATATCTTGATTAGACTAAAATGAATTAGGTCTTCACAGTTCTTGTCTCAACTATTCTAAATTAAAATCCATTTGCAAATAATTTTTAAATATTTTCCAAACGAACAAAAAGTAGCAGATAAAATCATAAAAACACAATGAAAACGATTATGAAATGATAATAAAATGTTAGTATCAATTGTAATTGATTACTTCATTTCACTTCATTAAACGTATATTAATATATTTTTCAAAATTAGAAGAAAACTAACAAATCTATTATTAAAAAATATTAAAAAATTGAAAAACAAAATTTTTAAATTTTCTGTTAAAACTATTGGAAAAAGATGAAGTTTAATAATTACTGACTTCAATATTTTGGTGATCTGCTTCGATTTTAGTTTTTAGCGGAATTTATACAAATATGATTGGTTGATTAATTAGGCTGCTGCTATTCATAGTTTTAAAGTGCATGCGCCATCCTGGTTGACCTCTTTGCTTAATAATATGCTACTATCCCTAAGTTGTAAGATTTGAATGTATTATTTTGGCAGCGCTTTCAAATATTTATTAATTATATTTATATAATTTTGTTTAATTGCCTGTTTTTCTACCAATTGGCCGATTATGGTGAGATCGTGATATAAATTCTTTCAACTTTTCGAGTGATTGTTTCAACAAACAATTATACCAATCTGAACTTATACTAAAATATATTTTTTGAAGTAGTGGCCTTTTTGATGAAAATTCAAAATTTCATTTGCAACACAAAATTTTTCAAATTTAATTTATTCAGTTAGTAGCGTGTCAATAATAATCCATAGTAGACGTCAAGTTATCGCTTACAGCTGAATAAATTGAAATAAATCCACTCAAAACTATTCTTCGTTTGAGTAGTATTGAAAATATATCGATTTATCAACCACTACGCAAAGCCTGCCTCCCTCAATCAGGTGGAAGAGCTGGCGTACTTGAGTGAGGGAATTGAAGTGAGTGCCAAGTACAAGGGGGCGTTCTGTGAGGCAGTTGTCAAAAAAGTAAACAAGTCGGTCCGTTGCAAGGTTGTTGTGGTATTTTTGTTGCTCTTATACAGTTTTTTGTTATGCCATTGTTGCTGTTTTTGTTATTATATATTGATTGATTCACAAATTTTGCAGTTGACTTTGAGGGGGGAAGGAAAGGTGTGTGTGGTGAGTGACGATGATATCAAGGGACCTCTCAAGGTAACTCACTCACTTCCAGTGTACCATTGGTTTTGTGGGTGTTGTTGCTTGTGTGGGTGTTGCTGTTGATTCTGTTGTATTTGTTGTTGCTTTTTGATGAGAATGTTGGCTGACAGGTGGGAGGTCTGGTGGAGGTGTGGAGGGAAGAGAGTAGGAGGTGGTATGAGGCCATCGTCAACAAGATCACTGATCACAGTCTCTACACTGTTGGTGAGTGGTGGTGCGGTGAGTTTTTGGCGTCATCATCATTCTCATCACCATCTCCATCATCATCATCATCATCATCATCTTTTTCCCTATACCAATCACTATCTACACCACCACCAGTGTTTGATGACGGTGATGAGAACACCCTCAAACGCTCAAAGTTGTGTCCCAAAGGGGATCGACACTTCACCAAGAGTAACGTCAGTGGGGGTGGGAAGATGGATGGGAGGTAGAATTTTTCACTCATCCACACCATCATCTATTACTGATTTACATCATGACCACCACCAATCCACATCATTCACCACCCACCAATTCGTGCCACCACAACCATCACCATTCACCACACCACCACCATCTGACAGACCTTGGACGGGCTGCCACTGACTCATCCAGAGCACTTTTGGAGCCCGGTGAAGAAGGAGGTGGGTCGAAGGGGTTCAAGCAGGAAAGGAGTCTGCAAGAAGTATCTCTGCAAGAGGAGCCAACAAGGGTGGGTGAATGGGTGTGTGTGTGTGTGTGTGTGTGTGTGTGTGTGTGTGTGTGTGTGTGTGTGTGTGTGAGTGAGTGTGTGTGTGTGTGTGTGTGTGTGTGTGTGTGTGTGTGTGTGTGTGTGTGTGTGTGTGTGTGTGTGTGTGTGTGTGTGAGGTGGTATGGTGTGGCGTTTTTTTCTCTGTGATTTTTTTATTGGTTAATTGCCATTTTTGAGACGACGTTTAATTCTTGCCACATCAATTCTGCAAGATCTGAAACGGACTCAGAAGATGATGAAGAGGATGATGAAGACGAAGATGAAGAGGATGAAGAGGATGATGACAGGAAGAAGAGTGGGGTTGATGATGATGATGATGATGATGATGAAAAGGCACACGAGGCAGGAAGAGCAGTCAAAATGAACATCTTTGAGATCAAGGTCAGTCTCTTATTAGGTCAACTAGTTCATTCTAAAACTAGGTTAAGTAAATCAGTCCTTAATGAGGTGACTTGATTGACCTTACCCGATTGGCACCTAGTTCAAGGACGAGGCAACAGCAGCAACAACGTCGACGGAGACGCCCCTGGTGAGGCGAAACATGACTCGTCTGCAGGCGACGACCAATCAGAACAGGGGTGGCAAGAGTCGAGATGACGTCCTATTGACCTCAGTGGTGGGCAGTGGCTTGCTGGGCCACTCGCAGAGCAATCCAGAGTTGAACAAGTTGTCAGAGGTGCCAAAGGGAGTCACTCAACCTCCCCCTTCTTGCAACATGCTTCGTAAGATCAGGGAAAAACTCGCCAAAGCTTCCTCATACAAGGGCCATAAAGCACCTTCCACCACCAAACCCTCTTCTTCCTCTTCCTCCTCCTTCTCTTCTTCTGCCTCTTCATCCTTCTCTTCATCTTCATCCTCTTCTTCTTCTTTATCTTTTTCTTCCTACTCCTCCGGTGCCCATAGGAGCTCTTCTGCCCTCATAAACACCTTAAAAACATCTGCCAATCTTTCAACAACAACGACCACAACAAGAATGCCCTCTCTTCCAATGAAGTCACAACACAAGTCAAACAATAACAGCAACAACAACAACACTAAAAACTCTAGCAATTGCAACAATGAAAACAAGCTACAACTCAAACCTAAAATCACAAAAGTTGCAACAAACAACAACGCCAACAACAGCATCAACAAAGCCAACAACAATTTCAATGATAACAAACCCACTAAAACTCACCATAAGACAATCACTAACAACAACAACGTCAACAATAGCTCCCTCAGTAGCAATAGTAATAGTAAAAATAATAATTATAATTATACCAATAATAATATTAATAAAAATAAAAATGGTAACAGTTGTAATAATTCAAATAGTAATAATACCAATAAAAATATCACTAAAAACATCAACAACAATAACAACAATATCAACAACAAAAACAACATCAACAGCACAAAAAGTTCAATCAAAAGAGAGGCTGATGCTAAAACTTCGTCTGAGTATGATACTATCAAAAATAAAAATAATATCAACAACAACAACAATAACAACAATAGTAGTAATAATATTAATAGTAGTAATAATAATAATAATAGTAATAATAATAATAATACTTGTGGCTTACTGAAGAGCAAGGCAGAGAGGACGAAGGCAGTGGTCAAGACGGAAAACATGAGGACTGCCTCCTCCAAGAACAATAACAATAACAACAACAATAATAACAGCAAGATGGCACCAGGCACCACCACGAGTCCTCTGGACAGCAACAAGGGCGCCAAAAGAAGGGTTGGTTGTCACAACTACCCTTTGCAATACTTCAATCAATCACCATGCGCTATATCAATTGCCATCCGGCAGGCCACCCATGCATCAACACAGCAACAATACTTTGCACAGCTACAATGACTAATATAACAAAAAACATACAGAAAAACACATCAGCAACAATATAAAACACGACAACATAAATATCAGCAAAAATATACAACACAACAACATAAATATCAGCAACAATATACAACACAACAACATAAACATCAGCAACATTATACAACACAACAACATAAATATCAGCAAAAATATACAACACAACAACATAAACATCAGCAACATTATACAACACGACAACATAAATATCAGCAAAAATATACAACACAACAACATAAATATCAGCAACATTATACAACACAACAACATAAACATCAGCAACAATATACAACACAACAACATAAATATCAGCAACAATATACAACACAACAACATAAACATCAGCAACATTATACAACAGCATAACTTATAACAACATCAATATGCAGATGTTGCGCAGACTGAACTCTTCAAGTTCAGATATCAACAACCACCACCATGGCAGTGATGATAACGATGACAAGAAATGTTCCTCTGATGACTACACCTCCAAAAGGTTGTTGTGGTAAACTCTGCAACAGTTCAACATCTTTAATGCGACATTTCAACACCAACCTTGCAACATCAACATTTCAACATTCCAAAATCAAATTTTTAACATCAATATTTCAACATCAACCTTGCAACATCAACATTGCAACATCAACATTTCAACATCGACATTTCAACATGAACATTGCAACATCAAAATTGCAATCTCAACATTAAAACGTTATCATTGCAATATCACTCATAGTATGCTCTGCATGTTCGGTTTTCCAGGTTATAAGCAGCTTTTGAAGTATCATGTTTCACTCCAAGACCTGTGTACTTAATTAGAGTCATTCAAAAATTTACAACAACAACAATGAAACCCTTCCAACAAAAACAACAACAATAACAACAACATGACAACTAGTGCACCACCATACAGGAGGGGGGAGGGGGTATTGGGGGTAGGATCGAGGGTGACCATCAAGTATGGAAAAGGCAAGAATGTCAAGAACTATGAAGCCAAGGTGGGTGCTGGTTGGTGGGTAGTGTGGCTGGATGAAGTGGTAGATGAGAGAATGATGATGAATGAATGAGGAAGATAATGGATGATGTTGTTGCATGTTGTTGCACAATGTTGCATGATGTTGCATTTTGTTGCATGTTGTTGCATGATGTTGCGTGTGGTTGTATGTTGTTGCACGATCTTGCACATTGTTTCACGATGTTGCGTGTTGTTGCACAATGTTGCATGATGTTTTACGATGTTGCGTGTTGTTGCACGATGTTGCATTTTGTTGCACGATGTTGCATTTTGTTGCACGATGTTGTATTTTGTTGCGTGTTGTTGCATGATGTTGCGTGTTGTTGTATGTTGTTGCACGATGTTGCATGAGGTTGCACACTGCTGCACGCAGGTGTTAGAGACGTCGTGTGGGGAGGATGGGCACAAGTACCTGGTACACTACAACGGCTGGAACTCCAGGTATGACGAGTGGGTGGCCTGCCACGAGGTGCAGACCGTCATTGAACACATCAAACACCACTCCAAACAACATCCCTCCTCCTCTTCCTCTTCCACCGACAAACAACAACAAGATAAACAAATACAACATCATGAAAAACAACAACACTCCAAACATCCCTCCGACAAACAACAACAAGATAGACAGCAACAGCAACAAAATCGCGATAAACAACAAATTTTTGAACGCCAGTTGGATAAATCTCAAAGACACCAATCTCTCTTTTCCCAACAACAGCATCAACATCAACAACAACAACATCATCAACAACCACATTCTCATCGTCATTCCAGATTACTTCAGGTGCTTGTGGATGGATGTTGTGGTTGTGTGGTGGTTATGGATGGATGTTGCGGTGGTGTGGTGGTGTGATGGTTGTGGAAGGATGTTGTGGGAGTGTGGTGGTTGTGGATGGATGTTGTGGTGGTTGTAGATGGAT
>OX387252.1:5809121-5824121 GCA_947562095.1 Branchellion lobata | reverse complement strand
GGAGGAGGTGGAAGGGATTGTGGAGGTGGAGGTGGCAGAAGTTAGCAAGTCGGAGGTTGATGCTGAAGGGGATGCGGACGAAGAGGAGGACGATGCTGATGATGAGGATGATGATGATGAGGATGAAGATGAGGATGATGATGATGGTGATGATGTGGATAATGATGATGGTGAGAGTGGAGAAGTGAAAACCACTTGTAGTGAAAGTAAAGAGGGAATTCTGAAGGATGGTGGTGAAGAAAAGAGAGATATAGATAAAAAAGTGGCTGGTGATGATAATGATGATAGTTATCCGGTTGCTAGGCAACAAGAGCATAAAAGGAAGATGGTGGACAGCAACGGTGATGAAAGGAAGAGGATGAGGGTTGGGAGTGAGGAAGAAAATTTCAAGGTGGAGAGAAAGGTGATGAAGAAGGAGGAGGAGGACGAGGAGGAAAAAGGGGGGAAGGGTGTGTTGCTGGTGGTAAGCGAAGAGGTGAAGAAGGAGAGAGAAATGGTAGGAAGAGTGATTGAGGAAGAAATGGTTGTCACGGCAACTCATGTCTTTGAGGAGGTTGCTGAGGTGGTGAAAAAGATGCCGACGGAAGGAGATGATGATGGTGGTGAGGGGTGGAAGGGTGGTGAGGTTGAGGAGGAGGTTGGTGATGATGAAGAAGAAGATGTTGGTGATGATGAGGAGGGAGATGTTGGTGATGATGAGGAGGAAGACGTTGGTGGGGATGAAGAGGAAGAAGACGAAAATGATCTTGATAATGATGAGAAACAAAAATGCATTGAAGTCGATGAGGAAAAGGCGAAAAAATTTGTGAATGGTGGAGGGAAAGATGAAGAAGATGCGCAAGAGAATGAAGGGGTTGATGAGAAGGAGGAGGAAGGGGAGGAAGATGGTGGGGTGGTGGAGGGGGGAGATGGTGAGAAAATGGAAGGGGAAGGTGGTGAGGAAATGGAGGAAGAAAGGAATGAAAAGGGGGAGAGGCGAGCTGATGAGAAAGAGGAGGGAGGAAATGATGAAGAGGGGAGTGATGAGGTAGTGGAGGAGAGGAATAAAGAAAAGAGAGGAAAAGAGAGGGTGGGGGAGGGGAATATCAAGAGGGTAGGAGAGCAGGAAGAAGAGGAGGAAGAGGAACGAGAGGAGGAGCAGAAAAGATGCACTGAAGGAGTTGAAGACATCTTGGCTCAGTTTGCCAACCAGTGCTCCAAACAAGCCACTCTCCGGTGAGTTCTGTCCCAAACCACGCTACATCACACCAACCACACCACATCACACCAAACACGCCACATCACACCAACCACACCACAATAAACCAACCACACCACATCACACCAACCACATCAAACCACACCAACCACATCAAACCACACCACAATATACCAACCACACAGACACAGCAGCCCAACAGTGGCTTGTTACGAAGATTCACCCCCTGAGACATCATCAGAGGAATGCTGTTTGGAAGCACCTGAGGTGACTGTTGGTGATGACGACGACGACGAAGGGGCGTTCAGTGAAGGCAGTGGCGGGGAGGAGAGGAGGGAGGTTGGAGAGAGGGGGTGGGGAGAGGAGAGGGTGGTGCGGGGGGATGATGAGGGGGGTAGCACGAGGAGCGAGAGGGAGGCGAACAAAGAGGTGGAGTCATACATGCTCGAAGTGCCGGCCTCCTCTCCTGTCGACTTCTCTACCGCCTCCAATGACAGCTGCTCCGGTGGGTTTATGCACTTTTTTGTGTGTGTGTGCGTGTGCGTGTGCGTGTGCGTGCGTATGTTCCATATTCTCAACTGTCTATACGTCAACACAGGTACAACAAGCAAGCAACAAAGTAAGCAGGCTACAAAGAGAAAGAAGCTGAGTGGTTCTGATTGGTCGAAAAAGAGGTCAAAGAAGGAGTTGAGTAGTACCAAGAAAATGAGGTCAAACAATAAAAACTGTCTCTCTGAAGACTGTGAGTGCCAGTGTTTCATACCCACCTTCTTCACATGCCCACATCATCGTCACTGTCACCATCACCATCATCACTGTCACCAGTACCATCATCACTGTCACCATCACCATCATCACTGTCATCATCATCATCATCACTGTCACCATCACCATCATCACTGTCATCATCACCATCATCACTGTCACCATCACCATCATCATTGTCATTATCACCATCATCACAGTCACCATCACCATCATCACTGTCATCATCACCATCATCACTGTCACCATCACCATCATCACTGTCATCATCATCACCACACTGTCACCATCACTGTCATCATCACTGTCATCATCACCATCATCACTGTCACCATCACCATCATCACTGTCATCATCACTGTCATCATCATCACCACATTGTCACCATCACTGTCATCATCACTGTCATCATCACCATCATCACTGTCACCATCACCATCGTCATTGCCACCATTACCACCACCACAGTGTCAGACAGTGACGATACAGAGGCTTGCAACAACCTTTCCAACCACCCTTCTAACCACCCTTCTAATCATCCTTCTAACCATCCATCCATCCATCCCTCTAACCATTCTTCTAACCATTCTTCCAACCACTCCTCCAACTTTTCCTCTAACCACTCTTCCAAATCCTTCTTCAAAGCCTCCTCTAACAAACACGTTAGTGCCAAATTTTTTTATTCTTCACCTCCTTTTGTTTCATCTCTTGTTCCTTAACCTTTTTTTTGTTTCTCTAAATTCTTTGTGTGTTGTCTTTCATTACCATCGCTACAGAAACAACATCACCACTAAAACAATATTGCCACAACAACAACATCGCCACTACAGCATCACCACCAAAACAACATCACCACAACACCATCACCACCACAGCATCACCACCAAAACGACATCACCACAACACCATCACCACTACAGCATCACCACCAAAACACCATCACCACAACACCATCACCACCACAGCATCACCACCACAACACCATCATCACCACAGCATCACCACCACAACACCATCACCACCACACCATCACCACCACAGCATCACCACAACACCATCACCACCACAACATCACCACAACACCATCACCACCACAGCATCACCACAACACCATCACCACTACAACACCATCACCACTACAGCATCATCATCAGACTCAAAATCTCCCCCACGTCAAGTACAGAGATGCTAATTTTTTGGACATGGGTGGGTGTTGCTATTGTGTCTTTGTTGCTTTGCTCTGTTGTTACCATCACACCGAATGACGCTGCCCTATTGCGCAAGCACCACATCACACCACACCACAGCTTACCTATCTCTCTCTCTTTCTCACAAAAACACACACACACACACACACACACACACACACACAGACGATGGGGATGCAGAGGGAGAGGAGAGGATTGAGAGGATCATGAGGCGCATCAACGATTTGAAGGCCGTCTACATGGAACTCAAGTCCGAGTTAAACTGCCTTGACCGCAGGAGGAGGAAATGTCGCAGCAAGGAGAAGGATGGTGTGTAGGGTGGTGGTGTGGTGTGAGTGATGTGGTGTGGTGTGATGTGTAATGTGTGATGTGGCGTGGTGTGATGTGGTGTGATGTGGTGTGGTGTGGTGTGGTGTGGTGTGATGTGGTGAGATGTGGTGTGGCGTGGTGTGGCGTGGTGTGGTGTGGTGTGGTTGGTGTGGGGTGATGTGGTTGGTGTGGAGTCTGTGTAGTTGGTGAGGTGAGGTGTTGTTTGGTGTGTGGCATGGTGTATTATTATTCTATCATCATCATTGTGTAATCTCCACCCTGCAGCTTCTCAGACCGCCTTGAGCACCAACTGCCTACCACCTTCCACCACGTAATCACCATCATACGCCACCACCATTCACGCTCATCACTGTAAAGTATATGTCTCCTTCATGTGAAACACATTTATATCGTCTTCTATTTTTGGTTAAAATTAAGTTTGTATTGTTCAAAGTTGCGAATATTGTTGTGTGAATGTGGAAATGTTCAGTAGAGTGGCTGTTTCATGTGACATCGACTTATTCAATACACCGCGAAATCTCCGTTGTTCATCATTGACGAATGTCATTGATGACATTTTATTATTAATTAATAATAAAATGGTAATTAAAATTAAATGAATGTGAAATTGAAAGGATTTTGTGTTTTTGTTGACAATAAAATGTACAATTATGTTGGTTTTTAAAACAATGCTCCACAAAATGACGACCGTTCTTGTTTTGGGATGTAGTATAATAGTTAGATCTGAGAACCACCCGATTTTGACATTAAAGATATTAAATTTGTAGTTAAAAAAAGATTTTGTATGTATAATAAATTTTGAAAATGTTCAACCTGTGTTAGTTTTGGATTTTATCTTTCTAATATATTTCCGTAAAGCCTTCCAATCAAGACCAGTGAAGTGTAATTTCTAGAGGATATTTTATAATATCTTTTTTCGGCTTACAACTTTTCTTTTCGTCGGTGAGTGTGGATGTTTTGTGTTATTGTTTTACAACCTGTTTAATCGATCTTCATTGTATATTACGCCGACGAGTTTTGTTTAATTGGCGGTGGCTAAGAAACTTAGTTGAAAGGTTTTTTGAATGAAAAGTTTGAATATCTTTTGTTATGGTTAATAATCCAAGATAATTTTTAGTGACAATGGTTACTCTGATTACGATTATATCAAAAATAGCTATAAAGACAAAGAACATTTTAAAAAATAGTCTGCACTAAATAATTTTAATGAATATGGCGCTAGCTTGATCGAGCAAATATTTTCGGTGACAAATACATAATGTTCACGTTTGAAAGTGTGTGTGCAATGGTTAGGAAATTGCATGTTGCAAACAAAGAAACAGGAAGCTGTGGCTGTGGAGTGGGTTATTGTTCCAAGTAGTTCTTGCCACTACTGATTTAGTGATTGCCTATTGAAGTTTCTATGACTCAGTATTTATGAGTCATTTGAAGCTGCATGGGAGCTGCAATGGTTGAAGCAGCATCGAGATGCTGGAGGAGTCAGTGAGGGTGTGTGAGGGTGTGTGAGGCTGCAGTCATCTCATATTTGCTGTGTTGGTGTTGCTGCCATATGACAGTGGTGATATAAAGGCTCTGCCATGGAGACATACTGTGGTGGTTTGAAAGAGGTCAGAAAAAGACTGCAAAGATGGAAGGATGGAGGAAAAGTAAGGACTAAAAATAGGGATTCAACTGAAGAAGTACCAGACAGAAGATTGTAGAATTTATTACCAACTACCACGAGAATTAATGTAGACTGGAATGAATGGACAGGAATAAAGAATAAAAATATGCATTATTATTATTTATTATTATTATTATCATTATTATTATTATTATTATTATTATTATTATTATTATTATTATTATTATTATTATTATTATTATTATTATTATCATTATTATTATTATTATTATTATTATTATTATTATTATTATTATTATTATTATTATTATTATTATTATTATTATTATTATTATTATCATCATCATCATTTTTATTATTTGTCAAAAGCTAATGCCCTGTCCTGACAAATAATTGACTTAATAATAATGACACAGAGTGTGTATCTGTTTGTGTGTTTGTGTGTGTGTTTGTGTGTGTTTGTGTGTGTGTGTGTGTGCATGCATGCATGTGTGTGTGCATGCATGCATGCATGCGTGAGCGTGAGTGGAGTTTTAATGAAAGTTGTTCATTGTTTAAATAATTACTTCACTATTGTGATGGTTACAACAACATAACACAAAAGTTATTGTTTACTTGGCGTTATTATTCATTGAAATATGCTAATAAAATAAATAAGTAGTATATAGCTTGTCGTTTTGATGGTGATGATGAGGATGGTGATGATGAGGATGCTGATGATGATGATGATGATGATGATGATGATGATGATGATGATGATGATGATGATGATGATGATGAGGAGGAGGATGGTGATGATGATGATGGTGATGATGATGGTGATGGTGATGGTGATAATGATGATGGTGATGATGAGGATGATGATGATGATGATGATGATGATGATGAGGATGCTGATGATGATGATGATGATGATGATGAGGAGGAGGAGGATGATGATGATGATGATGGTGATGGTGATGGTGATAATGATGATGGTGATGATGAGGATGATGATGATGATGATGGTGATGATGATGA
This sequence comes from Branchellion lobata, assembly GCA_947562095.1. NCBI lineage: Eukaryota > Metazoa > Annelida > Clitellata > Hirudinida > Piscicolidae > Branchellion > Branchellion lobata. The sequence continues at coordinate 5,817,976 of OX387252.1, read as the reverse complement.
TGATGGTGGTGATGATGATTTAGCAACTTGGAGTGGCTTTGCTGGGTCTACCATGAGTTTTCTTCAGCACACCCACAAAAATGCATTCACAACTGTATCAACACAAACAGATATTTTTCAATGTATACCCATTTATTTTGTGTGTGTGTGTGTGTGTGTGTGTGTGTGTGTATGTGTGTGTGTGTGTGTGTGTGTGTGTGTGTGTGTGTGTGTGTGTGTGTGTGTGTGTGTGTGTGTGTGTGTGTGTATGTGTGTGTGTGTGTGTGTGTGTGTGTGTGTGTGTGTGTGTGTGTGTGTGTGTGTGCAAGTGAATGAGTAGAATGGTTGGGTCAAGAGGTTTACTGGTTGCTCAAGGTTATTGCGGATGTGCACTGCAATAAGCACAAAAGATAACATTTTCGTACATGGTCCACCCACATGTTTTATTAAAAAATGTGTTGATTAGCTCAACTCTATCCAATCATCAATCATTCTGTCTTATTCATTCATACTGTCTTATCACTCTATCTGTCCTTTCTTCATCATCCATATATCCACTCTTTCACAGTCACACCATGTCAAACCTCTTCTCGACGCGGGACAAGAAGGCGTCAAAGGACGTCGTGGCGAAGGATTCAACGAGGAAGAAAGAGACCCTCAAGGCCTCGGGGGAGCACAAGAGGGGGAATGTGATCAAGTGGGGGTGAGTGTCTGTCTATCATGTACCCATCTAATTATCTGCTCTTCCATTCATCCAAGTGTCTGCTCTTCCATCCATCCAATTACTTGCTCTTCCATCCATCCAATTGTCTGCTCATTCATCCATCTGGTTATCTTCTTATCCGCCCATTCATCCATTCATTTATCAACTTTTCATCCCTTCATCAACCATCCACCCTTTCTCATCTCTCCATTCATTGTACGCAGCTCTCGTCTGTTGAATCGAGGTGACAAAAAAAAGTCTCCGGAACTTCCCGAACATGGAATCATCCCCAAGCACAAGAAAATGCCGTGTGTGGTGTGGTGTGGCGTGGTGTGGTGTGGTGTGGTGTGGCGTGGTGTGATGGGGTTGGTGTTCTGTAGTGTTAGGTGGTTGTTGTAGTGTGATGGTGGTAGGAATATCCAATGTTTGTTTTTTTTTTAAATTTCATCATTCTCCACTTACAACTACGAAATTTACACCAACCACAACCACCACAGCCACACAGCCACAGAGTCAGTGGCGACTGAAGGAAGTAGCCTCTGCAATTTTCCTTATACCACTTCACCATCCTCAACGCCCATCGCCAACACCTCCCCCCACTCCACCATCACCAATAATAAGTGGGTGGTGGACAAAAGAAATGATGATGAAAATGATTTTTCAGGATGATTGCATTATTTTGTAACAGCGTGGAATCTCCCACACAACCACTTCACTACTCTTGTCATCATCATCATCATCATCATCATCATCATCATCATCATCATCATCATCATCATCATCATCATCATCATCATTATCATCATCATCATCATCACCACCATCATCATCATCATCATCATCATCATCATCATCATCATCATCATCATTATCGTCATCATCATCATTATTTTCATCACCACCACCAGAGTGACACAGCACAGCGTGGGAATGACGGTGCAGCCTGCACTGACCACCATTGCAGACGATGACGTCATCGTGAAGGCCAACAACGACGCTCTCTCTGGCATCATTGGTGGGTGTTGGTTTGTGGTGGTGGCTTCAAGGGGTTGGTTGGAAATGGTTGTATGATAGTGGCGGGTGGGTGGCCAGTTGGAGATGGATGGGTGACTAGTGGGTGGTTTATTGACTCTTTGGCAGACAAGCTGCAGCGAACGGACGAAGCTTTGTGCCAAGCCTTTCTCAGCAGACAACAACTTCTCCAAAGATTGCTATCTGCACCACCATCATCATCACCGCCACCTTCATCATCATTACCCTCATTCTCAACATCATCATCATCCCCTTCTTTCACAGCTTCTCACACAAGCCTTGGAGCATCTTTCTTTTCCTCCTCTTCATCACTTCCCAAAAAGCATCTACCTTCCCCACCGAGCAATACCACTTCAACCCTTGTCTCCAACCCACCCATCGTCTGCACCCCCGTCTCAACCACACAATCTTTTTTTGACAACCACCATTCTTCCACTGACAACCACCATTCCTTCACCAACAATCACCATTCCTCCGCTGACAGCCACCATTCTTCTGACCAGAACCATCATTCCTCCACTGATAAACATCACTCTTCCCCCAACATCCATTATTCCTCCGATGCCCATTCCGACACCCACCACCATCCTCACCCTCCCAATACCTACCATCACCACATGCACCACCTTCTCTTGCAGTCTTTCTGGTGTACCCACCACCTCACTTCCACCATCATCAACGCCACCAACCACACCAACAACAGCAATGATAATAACAACAACAACGAAAATAATAAAAAAAACAACAATAATAATAATAGTAATAATAATAAAAATAACAATAATAATAATAATGGCGCTAGTGACATAGGCATTCAGACTTTCAAGAGCAACATTGGCGACCAACTCTTAAACAACCTCACAAACAATCATTTCAATAACAAAAATCACCAAAACAACAATAATCATAATAATAATAATAATAATAATAATAATAATAATAATAATAATAATAATAATAACATCAACACCATAAATAATAACAACATCAATAACAATAGTAATGAAAACAACAAAAATAATACAAACAGCATCAACAACAATACGAACAACAACAACAATATGAACAACAACAATACAAACAAAGCACAAAGGAAACTGTTTGCCTCGGATGTGTTGTCACTCACTCTGAAACTCAAACAAACACTTTCTACTCTGCATGTGAGTGTGCTGGAGATGATGATGATGATGATGATGATGATGATGATGATGATGATGATGATGATGATGATGATGATGAGGATGATGAGGATGATGATGATGATGATGATGATGATGATGATGATGATGATGAGGATGATGATGATGATGATGATGATGATGATGATGATGAGGATGATGAGGATGATGAGGATGATGATGATGATGATGATGAGGATGATGAGGATGATGATGATGAGGATGATGATGATGATGATGATGATGATGATGATGATGAGGATGATGATGATGATGATGATGATGATGATGATGAGGATGATGATGATGATGATGATGATGATGGTGATGGCAATGGCAATGGCGATGGTGATGATGATGATGATGATGATGATCATTATTATTATTTTCTTAAATAATAATACAAATTAATTTTGAAGTTCTTGATGTTGCTACTATTTTGAAATTTTTAATATTGTTGTTACCATGCTAACAATGTACCGCTCACCCCTTCATCATTACGTCACTACGGCCATGCCACCACTCCACCATCACCACAACACTCCACCATTACCACACCACTCCACCATCACCACACCATTCCACCATCACCACACCACTTCACCATCACCACATCATTCCACCATCACCACAACACTCCACCATTCCCACCCTTCCAACCACTCCACTCCACCGTTCCTTCACAGAAGCTCATGAGTGAGCCAGCCAATCACAAGCCTCCATTGTCTGCTCCTGACCTTCCCTCAGGTGCCTTTTCATTCATTCCTTCATTCATTATTCTTTCTTTCATCATTCATTCCTCTTTCTTCCATCGATCATTTCTTTTCCTTCTATCATTCATTTCTTCCTTCTTTCATTTTATCCAACCTTCACCACACAGAAGACACAGAAAAGTTGCGGATAAGAATGAACGATGGTGATGATGAGGAGAAGGAGGAGGAGGATGACGAAGCGATGAAGATCCTCAACAACTTCAACAACCTCCTCGAACCTCCTGGAGCCACCAATCAGGGTGAAGAAGAAAAAGAAGAAGAAGAAGAAGAAGAAGATGATGATGATGATGATGATGCTCGGGTGACCATGTCTATTAAAAATGACGAAGACGACGATGATGATGACGATTACGACGATGATGACGCGTTGTCGAAAATAGACGAGGAAAATGAGGAGATGTTGTCTCCGAACAGCACCCTGGACCGCAGGAGGGAAGTGAGAATTTACGACGTGTCGCAGCAACTGAGGGGAGAGAGGCTGTGTGAGGGGGGTGGTGATGATGATGATGATGATGGTGATGATGATGATGATGATGATGATGATGATGATGATGATGATGATGATGCCAGTGATGGTACCTTAGAGGATAATGATGATGATGATGATGGTGATGATGATGTGGTTTCTCCCCCCCTGCCTACCTCTCCACCCCCTTCCTTGACACCCTTCATCCCCCCTCCAACTTCCTGCTCGTCACCATGCACCTTCTCCACCACCCTTTCATCCATCCCTTCAACCACCACCCTTCCAACCTCCCTTACAACATCCACCCTTCCAACCATCACTATCCTCCCAACTTCCCCCATCCTCTCAACCACCACTTCCCCCACACTTCCAACTACTAATAAAACTTTTCCAACCACCACCACCCCTCCCACCTCCCCCACTTCCTCTCCTTCCTTTTCCACCAAACAACGAACTTCATCCTCGTCTCGATTCACTGACCTCAAAATTCACTCTTCCATCACCGAGGAGGATGAAGGAAATGATGATAAGGATACCTTCCTAAATAACACTACTGCTACTACTACCAATACTACTACTACCTCTACTACTACCAATACTACTACTACTACTACTGCTACTACTACTACTACTACTACTACTACTACTACTACTACTACTACTACTACTACTACTACTGCTAATATTACTACAAATTCTACTACTACTACTTTTACTACTGATGCTGCTGCTGCTTCTACTGCTTCTACGGCTTCTGCTTTAACTACTACTACTACTACTACTACTGCTGCTGCTACCGCTACTTCTGCTACTACTAATACTACTACTATCACTGCTGATAACAATGATAATAATACCGATGATATTAGTAAAGCAGGTACGGGTAAAGGTGCTTTTATAAGTGGGGATATTGTTGTTGACATGACTGAGTTGAATCATGGTGGTGGTGGTGGTGGTGGTGGTGGTGGTAGTGGTGGTGGTGGCGGTGGTGATGGTGGTGATGGTGGTGATGGTGGTGATGGTGGTAGTGGTGATTGTGATGGTGGTGATGGTGGTGAAAAGATGATGATGAAGGAAGTTTGTGGAAGTGATAAAGAATTGGGTAAAGATAATAAAAATGATGATAACGATGATGTTGTTAAAAAGAATAAAAAGAATGATGATGATAAGAAGGATGGTGGTGGTAGGGAGGATGGTGGTGGTGAGGAAGATGATGAAGATAAGGATGGTGGTGGTAGGGAAGATGATGAAGATAAGAAGGATGATGGCGGTAGAAAGGATGGTGTTGTTAAGAAGGATGAGGATGGTGCTAAGGAGAATGCTGATGATAAGAAGATTGATAATGATAAGAAAAGTGAAGGTGATGAAGAAAGTGATGGCGCCGTAAAGAGAAGTGACGTTGATGATAATAGAAAAAATGAAAAGAAGGAAGTTGATGGAAGATTCATGGAAGAAGCTTCAGGTGGTGGTAGTGGCGGTGGTGGCGGTGGTGGCGGTGGTGGCGGTTGTGATGATGGTGTCAAACTGAGCAGCAAGGAAGATGGTGCCTCAAGTGTAAACGCAGACGATACTGTAACTGCTACTGCTGCTGCTGTTACTGCTGCTACCGCTACTACTGCTACCGCTACTACTGCTACCGCTACTACTACTACTGCTACTACAACTACTACGAATATTACTTTTATGACTAATACTTCTACTACTGATACAATCACCGATATTACTGCTGCTCCTACTGGTACTACCGCCACTGCTGCTCCTACTGATACTACCGCCACTGCTGCAGCTACTACTAGTACCACCAATACTACAGCTACTTCTAACCTTAATGCCAATAACAACACTAATACTAACAATAGTAAAGTCAATAGCAAGATTGACAAATCAGATGGCGACGAAGAAGAGGAGGAGGAGGAGGAAGAGGAGGAGGAGGATGGATGTAGTAGCACCTCGGACGCATCTCCTCTCATTCTTGCCACCACCTCCTTCCCCAAGGGCGTTCCTGGCGCTGACGCCAGTGCTGGTAATGATGCTAATAACAACGCTGATGTTGCCAAAGCCAATAAAAACTATAGTAACTGTTGCAACGATGATAAGGTTAAGGAAGGGGGTGGTGGTGGTGGTGGTGGTGGTGGTAGTGGTGGCGGTGGTGGTGGTAGTGGTGGTGGTGGAGTGGTGAATGTGGCTGTTGCTGGAGGTAAGGAAGAAGTCACTGCTGCTTCTGCTGTCGCAAATAATAATAATATTAACACTAATAATAATAATAATAATAATAATAATAATAATAATAATAATAATAATTCAAACAAGAACAATAACAGCATTAACAATAATAATAATAATAATAATAATAATAATAATAATAATAAGACGGACGATAATAAAAATATTTCCGCTAAGAATAGTAAGAATAAGAAGAGAAGGAACAGGAAGAAGAACAAGTGATATTATTTCCATCAAACTCAACGACCACCTCATCTTACAACGCCAATGGGGCCCTCATTGACGACGCTTCGATAATAATAATAATAATAATAATAATAATAATAATAATAATAATAATAATAATAATAATAATAATAATAATAATAATACTAATAATAATAATAATAATAATAATAATAATAACTAATAATAATAATAATAATAATAATAATAACTAATAATAATAATAATAATAATAATAACTAATAATAATAATAATCATAATAATAATAATAATAACTAATAATAATAATAATAATAACTTATAATATTTTGAGAATAATATCGATATTACTCATAATAGTAATGACAATAATGTTTGAATACCATTAAACTCACAGCTTGTAACATGTAGTAACTTTAAAGAACGCAAATCATGTTTGGTGCCTCGACACGCCTTCGTCACGTGACGACTTTTTAATCTTCGTTGTCTTCTTCTTCTTCTTCTTCTTCTTCTTCTTCTTCTTCTTCTTCTTCTTCTTCTTCTTCTTCTTCACTATCGAACCTCTGTCAATATTATTTCTTATATTATCGTTCTTTTAGTTGCATCATCACCTTCATCGCCATCAACATCGTTATCAACTTTTCACCATCGTTCTGGATTTTCAAAAAATCAACTCTTTTTTTTTTTTTTTTACTCTTTCTTTCTTTTTTTTCTTTTTCTCTCTCCTCTCACACACCGCACACATTTTCATTTCTTGATTATTTCGATGTTCTACTGCTTGTCTTTGTGATTACCGAATGTTACATATCAGAAACACACGCACACACACACACACACACACACACACACACACACACACACACACACACACACACACACACACACACACACACACACACACACACACACACACGCATGCACACACACAAGGGCGTGATCCAATGCGCACTGAACAGGAGTCGCTGGGGGTGATGATTGCTTACTTTGTTGTTCATCAACATTTTGAAAATTCAAGAATTTTTTTTTATATTTGTATTTTTATGATTAGTATTATTTTATCATTATTATTAATATTGTTATTTCTAATGTTTTTGGTTGAAGTAGTGCTTGTTAAATCTTCATTGTTGTTGCAAACACCTTGTTGCTCCTTATTCCGTCTCTCCATCATTTCCATTCCTCCACTTTATCCATTCATCCTTCTTCTTCATCTTTCCTTCCACCCATCCACTTATTCTATCTATCCACCCATCCATCTATCCACTTATTTTATTCGTCCATCCATCCTTTCATCTATCCAATCAACCCATTTAATCCTACATCTATCCATCCATCCATCCATTTTTCCATCTATCCAATCAACCCTTTAAGTCTTCCATTTATCCATTTATCCATCCATCCATCCACCTATCCACTCAATCTATCTTATCATCAATCCATCCTTCCATCTATCCAATTAACCCATTAAATCTTCCATCCATCCATCCATCCATCCATTCTTCCATCTATCCAATCAACCCATTAAATCTTCCATCCATCCACCCATCCATCCATCCTTCCATCTATCCAATTAACCCATTAAATCTTCCATTCATCCATCCATCCATCCATTTTTCCATCTATCCAATCAACCCACTAAATCCTACATCCATTCAGCCATATATCCAATCATGAATCCATGATAAGTTTTTCAATTCAATAACCTGATTATTAACAATGAACATAATACATACTCATCTTCCACCATCAACTCCACACCACCCAATCCTCCACCATCAACTCCACACCATCCAATCCTCCACCATCAACTCCACACCACCCAATCCTCCACCATCAACTCCACACCACCCAATCCTCCACCATCAACTCCACACCATCCAATCCTCCACCATCAACTCCACACCACCCAATCCTCCACCATCAACTCCACACCACCCAATCCTCCACCATCAACTCCACACCACCCAATCCTCCACCATCAACTCCACACCATTCAATCCTCCACCATCAACTCCACACCATTCAATCCTCCACCATCAACTCCACACCACCCAATCCTCCACCATCAACTCCACACCATCCAATTCTCCACCATCAACTCCACACCACCCAATCCTCCACCATCAACTCCACACCATCCAATCCTCCACCATCAACTCCACACCATCCAATCCTCCACCATCAACTCCACACCACCCAATCCTCCACCATCAACTCCACACCATTCAATCCTCCACCATCAACTCCACACCACCCAATCCTCCACCATCAACTCCACACCATTCAATCCTCCACCATC
>OX387252.1:5781621-5799121 GCA_947562095.1 Branchellion lobata | reverse complement strand
GGATAGTGATGATTATTGGTAGTGGTGATGATGAAAAAAGATTATGCCAATGCATAAACCTCCCAAACACAAAAACCCCTCTGAGAGCATACAAAAGGCAACGAAAAATCAAATAATACTGAAAATACACAACGAACACAGGAAGAAGACACAAGAACAAATAGAAAGAAACGCAGACACAGACACAGAGACAGACAATGAAATAGTAAGAGGCAGACAAAGTTGACAAAAGAACATAGAAACGCACGAAGAGAGGTTTGTAGAGATTGATGAGGAGTTGCAGGTGGCCCTGTTGTTCGGCGCGTGCGAGGGCGATGCAGGAGCAGTGGAAGTGTTCGAGGCGTCTGTGTCGAGCTGACAATTCCTCAGAGGCCTCGTGCAGACGATCCATCTTCTTGCCTGCGATGGTGTGATGATGATGAGGATGATGATGATGATGATAATGATGATGATATGAATGAAAATGACGCAAAAAATGAAAAGAAGAATGAGGATGATGATGATGAGAATGACGCAAAAGAGAGGAAGAATGATGATTATGACAATCATGAGACCTTTAGTGGCCTTCTTCTTCAGCTTGGAAACTTCATTGACACACTTCTTCACCTCACTCACTAATTTCTTGCTCTCTGAATGGTTATCATCATCATCCTCATCATCATCATCATCATCATCATCATCATCATCATCATCATCATCATCATCATCCTCACCACAATAGACATTAAAAACTTTATCATAATGATCCCACCACCTCCCTTTTCTTCCTCCTCCTCCTCCTCCTCCTCCTCCTCTTCTTCTTCCTCCTCCTCTTCCTCCTCCTCCTCCTCCTCCTCCTCCTCCTCCTCCTCCTCCTCCTCCTCCTCCTTCTCCTCCTCCTCCTCCTCCTCCTCCTCCTCCTCCTCCTCCTCCTCCTCCTCCTCCTCTTCTTCTTCCTCCTCCTCCTCCTCTTCTTCCTCCTCCTCCTCCTCCTCCTCCTCCTCCTCCTCCTCCTCCTCCTCCTCCTCCTCCTCCTCCTCCTCCTCCTCCTCCTCCTCCTCTCCTCCTCCTCCTCCTCCTCCTCCTCCTCCTCCTCCTCCTCCTCCTCCTCCTCCTCCTCCTCCTCCTCCTCCTCCTCCTCCTCCTCCTCCTCCTCCTCCTCCTCCTCCTCCTCCTCCTCCTACACATTTTCATTATCCTCACCACCAACACACACCTTTGTTATGTTCCTTGTCCATGGCCAGGGCATTCTTCTTCCAATCCTCCATGCGCTCTTGGAGAGGTACAACTAAACACTCCATCAGTGAACTGCGGGTGGGTGCTCAAATGAATCAAACCTTGCCAAACAACCACCATCATTTCACATCAACCACCATCACACCAACTACACACCTTAACAACCACACAGCAACAATCTATTTACCAAGTATACACCAACAACACCATCTACTACCACCCACGTGGACAAGGACTTGAGGTGTTCAGTGATGTTACGATGTCTCATGGAAAACTTGATGAAAAGTGAACTGAAGTCAAACTGGTGGCTACGGACGCTGTAGTCTGCCAACCTCTGCATTGAGTCGCCGAAGGAGGCCAGCGAGGTGGTAGTCACCCTGTGGTGTGATGTGGTTTGCATAGTAGGGTTGCAATGAATGGTGAGTGTCTGAACCTGAAGAATGAGAAGTGGTTGAAAAAAAGAGGTTTGTGATGAGATCAACAACAACTTTAACATCTTCAAAAGCAACAACATTAACAACCACAAAAAACTACTTGAGTGTAGCATGAAGCTTTCCAGACTGTTTGAGAAACTCTTCCCACAACACGAAACTGCCCTGTTATTTGAAACAAATTGTCATTATGCTCAAGTGACATCAAAATAATGAAGTTACAACAGTCTGCACTGCGTGGCAGGCCTTTCAAACCTTGAAACTTTAGCAAAAATCTATTCAAACAATAAAGTTAACAAAATTATTTTTCTGTCAAAACCTTTTAAAAAATTCTACATCAATAAAAACCAGTGAAAACGGTTATATTGAGAAATGATCAAGCTACAAAAACTTTTTTTAAATGTTTTTGATGTTTGCATAAACAAATGTACCTTTATGTCTCCCATAAGTTGCTGGAAAATAGCCGATAGGTCGCTCGTTTCTTTCTCCATTTCGTTTGGTTATCAGCATTAACTTTACAACGAAATAAAATAAAATTGCTTATATTCTCATTGATTTTTAAAACTTTGATTGATCTTTAAAAAATGTGAATAGATATACTATCTAAAAAAGTTTATTTAATTTTAGCACGTAAATTAAAATCGACACCACAAATAAAAGCCAAAGGACGCAAACTAAAGTTAACTTTTCAAAAGCGATGGTTTTCTGAACTTTGTTGAATAAAATCAAGACAAACTTTAAACTGAGTTCATTATATGAATATAATCCAATCAAAGCATTTCAGTTAGTGTTAGATTTTTTAGAAGAAAAAAATTTTTGGGTTAAATACTACTAGCTTTAGTACTCACAAAAAATAAATTTATTTTTTTTAGTCTTTATTGAAGCAAATCCAGACAAATGCTTGAAATGGCACAAAAGTTGGGGAAGAATCAGAATAAAAGAATTTTCCGTTCGAGCTGGGCTTTGAGATTTTGATAAGTTAAAAGAGACCAATTGCGAAAATTTGTAGTCATTTTTTAGAAATCGCAATTTTTTTGTTTTTCAAACATATATACGCTGAATCTGCGTCCCACTACCTTGCTTCATATGAAAAAATGAAACATATAAACGCTCCCCTTTTTTACACAAGCCACCCACCCTTTCCTCAAACTCTAAACTGCTTTTATCTCCGAGTAAGAGAACATTTCAATTCGGTTTAATATGAAAATGAACCAGAGAAGTGCAGTCATCATCATCATTACCACGATCACCGCTACAAGAACCACCTCTATCACTACTACCAGCACCGCAACTACCACCACGTCCTGCAATAACACCATGCAACACACCAACGTCACATCACAAAGGCGCCTCTCCTTTAGAACCTTCAGTCATTTTTAATCTCTTTCTCTCTTCAGCTTTTTCTTTTACCTTGCATGATTTTTATAATGATGATTATAGAAAAATAATAATAATGAAAATATTAATTTAAGTAAGTATAATAATGATAATAATAATAATTATTATTATTATAAAAACAATAACAAGAATAATAATAATAATATAAATAATAATAATAATAAAATATTGATGATAGTGACGAAATTCAAAATAGTTGAAACATGAATGATAAGTAATAGATAGGGATATTCAAAATTGTTGCAAGGAGACACACAGAAGAGAACACAAAGAGATGCAAGAAGACACACAAAAGAACACAGAGCTGCAAGGAGACACACAGAAAAGGACACGAAGAGATGCATGAAGACACACAGAGAAGGACACGAAGAGATGCAAGAAGACACACAGAAGAGAACATGGAGAGACACCTGTTGCAGTAACGGGGTGAGCTGTTTCTTTTCTGCCAGGATCTTGAAGCACTCGATCACGAAGGGCAGGTAGTTGTGACGCCTTCGAGTGTTCTCCAACTGTGATGGTGGTGTTCAAGTGGCAGTGATTGTAACAACGAAAGCAACAAAAACATCAGCAGCTACAACATCATCACCACCAACAACAACATCAGCAACAACAGCATCATCACCACCAACAAAATCAGCAACAACAACAGCATCACCACCAACAACATCAGCAACAACAACAGCATTACCACCAACAACAACATCAGCAACAACAACAGCATCACCACCAACAACACCAGCAACTACACCATCACCATCAACAACAAAAACAGCAACAACGACCAAAATAAAATAAACCTTGTAGTTGTGTCTTTTTTTCTTTTCAGCCAGCAACTTTTGTGTGTAAAACTCCACCTGCTCTGGTGACTGGTGTGACGTCAAAAAAAGAGTCACAAAAATGATAACGATGATGTTGATGATGATGATGATGATGATGATGATGATGATGATGATGATGACGATGATGATGATGATGATGATGATGATGATGATGATGATGGTGATGATGATGATGATGATGATGATGATGATGATGATGATGACGAAGATCAACAACAACCTGAGTCTCCTTCAGTTGCTGCAACTTTTCCTCACACATCTTCTTTTGGTCACTCACCAGGGACATCAACGAAAAGTGAATTTCATCTGAGCTGTACCTGCATGTGGGCGTTTTAATGCAAATGTGGACGTGTGCATGGAGAAAAAACAACAACAAACGACTCAACAGCAACAACAACAACAAAACAAACGATTCAACAACAACAACAAACAACTCAACAACTACAAAAACAAACGACTCAACAACAACAACAACAGTCCCCACTTTTTGATTCTTTCCTCAATGACAGGTCTCACAGCATCGATCCAGTCAACTCCTTCCTTGAGAACTCCTGTTGTATGTTACTAAGTGTAACAACCAGCAACCATACAACAAAAAAACAGCCACGAACACATTGAAATATTACAGCAGCAATAAAACCAGCATGAAAAAACAACACTAGCAGCAACCATGGTCAATGGGTCCCTCCTGCAGGCCATCCAGCTCGTACAGGTGTCCCTCGATGGGCAGGTAGCCAATGAAGTGGAAGACATCGTCATCCTTCTTTGACAATGCACCCTCTTGTTCAAACACTTGCTGTCTGTTTTTATGTGTATTTGCGTGTGTGATTATTTGTTTTTATTTTCTACACATCCCTTTATCTCATACATCAACAAAAAACATTGACAACATCCACAATATCAAAACACCAATATCCAATCTAATCTATTCAAATCATTTTATAGCGCTGATACGCACTGTTCAAAACACTCGACAACGTTTACAACCTTAACGAAATCAGCAATATCAACATAATCTTTTTTACACATTTTGTCCATGCCAACAATTATGAATTTGTGCTTATTGCTTACAAAAGACCACAACACCCACTTGGCGAAGCTATTGTGTACTTCTCTTATGACATCACAATTGCTCAATGCTAGTCCCTTGGTCTGTGAAAGGAAGATGATGTTGGGGCAGAGTTAGGGGTAAAGTTGGTGGGTGGCATTGGAGGGTTTTATAATGATACAACAATCACCCAACCATCTCTCATACACTCACAAACTTTTGAAAAAATAAATCTCAAAGAAAAAACCACAACACACACAGACACACACACACACACACACACACACACACACACACACATTCACACATAGTAGAACATACAGCAGGATCAAAAGATTGTGAAAAGGCTTTAAAATCAGAAAGGGTAGGTCCGAGGTTGATGTGGTGGTGGTTTGTGTTCATGAGAATGCTGAGGAGAGCCTGGGTGGCACATGCGTTGTTGATCACCTGAATTGCAAGTGGTGGTGGTCATCATTGAAGTAAAGAGTCGAAAGTGGTTGATCTTGCTGTGAGCTGACAGTTTCAAAATTTTATGAGAAGGCTTATGACACTTTAACACAAAGTATTCTGTAAAATGAACACATGTTTCTGAAAGTGGACCTGCTTGGCGAAGAATATTTTGTTAAGTCGGTGATCCCTCACCACAGAGCCCTGGTGTTGTAGATGGGGTTTCCACTTGAAAAGAAAAATGAGGCCATGCACTGGTCTGTGGAAATGGGAGCAAAATAGTGAATAAACTTAACCTTTTTTAAGATTATTTGAAGTGAAATGGTGTACGGGACATATCGCCAACAAATTCGTTACTGATAGGTAGATTTGAAGTCATTTAGTGTTTCGAAGTAGTTAAGTTCAGTACTTCATAAAAGTGAAGTTTTCCGGATCTAGTGACCATATTTCTTCAACTTGAGCTCCTGTCACGCCTTGAGTATTTGAAAATAAATTTTGATGAATAGAAAGTTGCAATTTCAATTTTCAATTTTGAATTGATTTTTCAAAAGGAAATTTCGATTTGTGGCCTTACCAAATTGAGTAATTAATTCACTGAAGACACCAGGATCACTTTCTATTAAACACCAGTCACCGCCTGACGCCATTTTTATAAATGATAGTAAAAATTAATCTAAACTAACGTTTAATTTTAAGGAATGTACCATTTATTGGTTATTAGCCTTACATGCTTGAATTGAATTTAACATTTTTTTCAAATCAGTTAATTGGTTTTCAGTACTTTTCAAATACAATTGAAATTCCATTTTTTCCTAATTTTCTTGATAAAGTACTTTTATACAGTTTTTTAATTTTTTTTTCTATACATACCTTTTTTTTATCTTTTTTCCATTATTTATTTCATTCTTTTTCACTAAGCACCTTATCTCTTTGACACCTCTCTGTGTTCTCTTTGGCACCCTTCTTAAATAAAACTATTTTGTAATTTATACTTTTCTTTCTGACATTTCTCATCAATCATTGAACATCTAATTGAATCTTCTTTTTGTAGCTTTTTTTGCTAAGCTAATCAATTACGTTTTTCAGCGCCCTATGCTAAACCGATCAAAAGGCCTTCGTATAAAAAATTAAAAAAACTATGAAAAAAATTTGAATGAAAAAGGAATAAAAGTGAAAAGTAAAAGTTTTAGGTGAAGCTAGTCGAGGTGTCCTAAAGATGGTAAAGTATTCTCATAAACACTGGAAAAAACAACCTGACAACGTTGAAAAGTCTTAAAAATCATGAAACGTAATATGAAAAAAATTGGTTCAAAAAATTTTTCATTTGCATTAATAATTAAAATTTTTCAAAAATTTAGTATATTTAAAACCTTTATTATTATCGTCCTTTTAAACCGTGCATTTCTAATGGTTGCGTTTGATAATGTGGATTTCTGTAAAAATTATAAACAAATTATATTTTTAACCTAAAATTTAATAATTATTTTCATGTTTATTAAGTTATTTTGAATAAAAATTTTTAAATTGTAATTAATTTCAATTAACTAAGTTCAAATAATTGTCATCGTTACATTTCAATATATTTGGACAACTCGTTTTTCTGTAACTGCAAAATAACCTCAAATTAAAATCTACACATACTTTTGGTGAGAAATGTTTTTTATAAATTATAACTGATGAAAGGTGATACTTATCACTTAATAACCTTTGAACATATGCTTTGAGGAGATTTTTTACATACTTTCCAATTTCACGGTTACATTTTTAGAGTACTTTTGGTGAATTTTCATGTATCTATTATTTTTCAATTCAGATACAATTTCAAAAATGAAACGTAGGGGAATGAATAATGAGATTGAAGAACCTAACAAAAATAATGGTGCTCAACCAAGCAATTTTCGAGTTGTAAGCACCGCTCATCGCAAAGAAATTGACGACATAGTGTTGTGGAAATCTCCATTGCTTACTCTCCAATACTTCTTCCTTGAACTATGTGTTCAAACCACCAGCTTTATACATCAGTGAGAAAAAACTTTATAATTCATACATGATTTTTTCTATTCCAAATCCCTCCATTCCACTCCCACCAGACTGATTGTATACAAGAAGCACCTTTTGTTTTTTTTCCTTCTCAGCTGCCTCTACTTCCACCTCAACAAACTCAATGGTGCCCACCAAGAGGTCTTTCATCCTGCTTCATTTCGCTAACCCATTTGTATATAGCAGCTATATAGCACTTATTGGGAACGATTTTTAGAACATTAAAACTCAAATTTTTATTGATTTGTTTTTTTTTTTAATTATATTTTACTTTGCGTTACAAATGTTTGGATAAGATTAGATTAGATAAGATTATTTGAATTCACTTGTTGAACTTCCAACCCATGGTGTTCAGTGGTTGCAGTATCTGAACAACAGGGTATCCTGGTCATTCTACTGGCTCGGACTGGGCATACTGTCCTCTGTGGGACTCGGAACTGGTCTCCATACATTCCTTCTCTACCTCGTATGTTGTTGATGGTGTTGTTTTCTACTTTATATATTGGTTTCATTGTTAAAAAAAGAAGAAAAGGAGAAAGAAGAAGACGAGGAGGCAGAAGAGAGGAGGAGTAGAAGAAGTGAATGTATATTAAGAGGAGAGAAATTGAGTGAACAGGTGTTTGTGACATTTGCAAACGACGAAATATCGAACTTTTCTCCAATGATTTCTAGGCAGGCATTATTTCTAATTAATTCGTCATTTTTTACCTGTTTATCATGCAACACCACACTAACTACATTAAACTCCATTATATCACACCACACCTCACCACACCATACCACACTAAACTAACCACTACACCACACTAACCACACCACACCACACCTCACCACACCATACCACACTAAACTAACCATTACACCACACTAACCACACCACACCATACCACACCATACCACACTAAACTAACCACTACACCACACTAATCACACCACACCTCACCTCACCACACCACACCATACTACACTAAACTAACCACTACACCACACTTATCACACCACACCTCACCACACCACACCATACCACACTAAACTAACCACTACACCACACTACACCACACCTCACCACACCACACCATACCACACTAAACTAACCACTACACCACACTACACCACACCACACCATACCACACTAAACTAACCACTACACCACACTACACCACACCACACCATACCACACTAAACTAACCACTACACCACACTAACCACACTACACCACACCACACCATACCACACTAAACTAACCATTACACCACACTAACCACACCACACCATACCACACCATACCACACTAAACTAACCACTACACCACACTAATCACACCACACCTCACCTCACCACACCACACCATACTACACTAAACTAACCACTACACCACACTTATCACACCACACCTCACCACACCACACCACACCATACCACACTAAACTAACCACTACACCACACCTCACCACACCACACCATACCACACTAAACTAACCACTACACCACACTACACCACACCACACCATACCACACTAAACTAACCACTACACCACACTAACCACACTACACCACACCACACCATACCACACTAAACTAACCACTACACCACACTAACCACACCACACCACACCTCACCACACTAAACCAACCACCACATCACACTAACCACACTACACCAACCACCACACCACATTAACCATACCACGCCACACAGGGTCCTCACATAGCAGCAGTCACTTTAGCAGCCTTCGAGTGTCAGTCTGTTGACTTCCCTGAACCTCCCTACCCCAATGAGTCTATGCCACTTTACTTCTTTTAACCTTGTCAAGACCACTTGAAATATTAAAATAGTCTTCACCACATTTTTTTTTCAATTTTGTCCGCATTACTCAGAATTTCAATTTTGTCCGCATTACTCAGAATTTCAATTTTGTCCGCATTACTCAGAATTTCAATTTTGTCCGCATTACTCAGAATTTCAAATTGGCTTGTCTTACTTAAAATTTTGAATTTATCTTCTTCACTTGAAATTTTAAATTTTCCTGCACCACTTGAAATATTGAAATAGTCTGCAAAACTCAAAATGTCAATTCCTTGCTTATTAATCGGTGCTGGTTTGACTAAGAAAACTACTCACTCATCATTGCAATATACAACATCATCCTCCTTCAGGAAGGCATCATAGACACTTTCACACACCACAATCACTGCGTCACCACACTACACCACTGCGTCACCACACTACACCACTGCGTCACCATACTATCCACACTCCGTCACCACACCATCGCCACTCCGTCACCACACCATCACCACTCCGTCACCACACCACAGCATCATCTGTCCTGAGGAGACGTCAGACCACGTGACATTGTGGACCATAATGAGCAAGGTCCGCTGGGAGTGCTTCATGTGGGTAGGTGCAAGCTGCATGTCTGCTTGTCTGTCCGTTTTTCTATCTACATAAATGTCTGCTTGTCTGTCTGTTTGTCTGTCTACATTGATGTCTGCTTCTCTATCTGTTTGCCTGTCTACATTGATGTCTGCTTGTCTGTTTGTTTGCCTTTCTACATGGATGTCTGCTTGTCTGTCTGTTTGCCTGTCTACATGGATGTCTGTTTGTCTGTCCGGTTGTCCGTTTGCCTGTCCACATGAATGTCTGTTTGTCTGTCTACATTGATGTCTGCTTGTCTGTATGTTTGCCTGTCTACATGGATGTCTGTTTGTCTGTCCTGTTGTCTGTTTTTCTGTCTACATGTATGTTTGTTTGTCCGTTTGCCTGTCTACATGGATGTCTGCCTGTCTATTCGTTTGTTTGCATGAATGTCTTTTTGTATGTCTGCATGAATATTTGCTCGTATGCTTGCATGGATGCCTGCTTGGATGGTTATTCTTACCACTATCATCAGGGCACAGGAACGGCCATAGGAGAGTTGCCTCCGTACTTCATGGCCAGAGCAGCGAGGCTGCATGGACAGGTGGTGGAGGAGGAGGGTGAGGTGGAGGACATCCTCATGCGAGGCTCCAAGGTAACCTCTTGTGGCTGCTACTTCATACTTTGCCACTCTGTGCCATCTCACGCCACTATTCAGCACACCAACCCACTAAAACATATTAAACAATACTACATTACACCACACTATATTACACCAAACTACACCACATTACACCACACCATATTACACCAAACCACACCACATTACACCACACCATATTACACCACACCACACCACATTGCACCACACCACACCACATTGCACCACGCCACATTGCACCACACCACACCACATTGCACCACACCACACCACATTGCACCACACCACACCAGTCCATGCTAGAGAAAGCCAAGGTTTTCATGTATGAAGCGGTCAATAAGGTTGGATTCGTGGGTATCCTCTTTTGTGCCTCTGTAAGTGACGGTGGTTGGTGTGGTGTGGTGATGTTGGTAGGGTGTGTAGTGGTGTAATGTGGTATGGTTTTGGTGGTGTGGTGTGTTGTGGTGTGATGTGATGTGGCGACGGTGGTTTGTTGTGGGGGGGTGTGATGTGATGAGGTGAGATTTAGTGATATGTGGTGTAGTCTGGTGTGGATTGGTAGAATTGTGTTACTTATTTGTGATGTTGTCAAGTTAGTAGTAAGAGTGTTAGTGGTGGTGACATTGTGGCGGTGGCAAAATGGTTGTGTGTGGCATTATCGGTGAATACCTCACCGCTTTACAATATTACTTCACACTAACATTTTTCAACACCACTCTTTAAAAATACTCCACAACACCACTCCACAACACCACTCTACAACACCACTCCACAAAACCACTCCACAACACCACTCTACAACACCACTCCACAAAACCACTCCACAACACCACTCCACAACACCACTCCACAACACCACTCCACAAAACCACTCCACAACACCACCGCACAACATCACTCCACAACACCATTCTACAAAACCACTCCACGAAACCACTCCACAACACCACCGCACAACATCACTTCACAACACCATTCTACAAAACCACTCCACAACACCACCGCGCAAAATCACTGCACAACAATATTGCACAACACTACTCCACAAAATCACTGCACAACAATATTGCACAACACTACTCCACAAAATCACTGCACAACAATATTGCACAACACTACTCCACAAAATCACTGCACAACAATATTGCACAACACTACTCCACAAAAGCACTGCACAACAATATTTCACAACACTACTCCACAAAATCACTGCACAACAATATTGCACAACACTACTCCACAAAATCACTGCACAACAATATTGCACAACACTACTCCACAAAAGCACTGCACAACAATATTTCACAACACTACTCCACAAAATCACTGCACAACAATATTGCACAACACTACTCCACAAAATCACTGCACAACAATATTGCACAACACTACTCCACAAAAGCACTGCACAACAATATTGCACAACACTACTCCACAAAATCACTGCACAACAATATTGCACAACACTACTCCACAAAAGCACTGCACAACAATATTGCACAACACTACTCCACAAAAGCACTGCACAACAATATTTCACAACACTACTCCACAAAATCACTGCACAACAATATTTCACAACACTACTCCACAAAAGCACTGCACAACAATATTTCACAACACTACTCCACAAAATCACTGCACAACAATATTGCACAACACTACTCCACAAAATCACTGCACAACAATATTGCACAACACTACTCCACAAAAGCACTGCACAACAATATTTCACAACACTACTCCACAAAATCACTGCACAACAATATTGCACAACACTACTCCACAAAAGCACTGTACAACAATATTCCACAACAAAATTACAACATCTCTCCACAAAGATTCCGAACCCTCTCTTCGACTTGGCGGGCATCACGTGTGGACATTTCCTGGTACCCTTCTGGACTTTTTTTGGCGCCACTTTGATCGGAAAAGCCCTAATCAAGATGCACATCCAGGTTCCCCCTTAACACCATATCTCACCACACCCTATCGAGTCACAACACACCACGTCACACCACATTTATTACAATTTAATTTTCATTATTATTCAAATTTAATTTTTATTTTCATTAAAAATTTTTTTTTTATATTTAGAATTGGTTTAGAATTTTTTTTTTCCACTATGATAAAAATATTTTTATAATATCAACATTCCTCCATCTTGTAAGTGTTTCGAAGCAGAATTTGGTTGGAAGGATAATAAATTTTCATCACATGACGTCATTCGATCCCACAGAAGCTTTTTGTCATCTTCCTTTTCAGCGAACATCACGTGCAGAGTGCTGTTGACGTTATCAAGTGCGTTGTGACGTCGTTTTGCCACGATCATTATTGGCGGCAGCCTTGTCATCATCGTCATCATCATCACCATCGTCATCATCATCATCATCATCGTCATCATCATTATCATCATCATCTTCATCATCATCAACATCATCATCATCGTCATCATCATCATCATCATCATCATCGTCATTATCATCATCATCATCTTCATCATCATCATCCTCATCATCATCACCACCATCATCATCATCATCATCATCATCATCATCATCATCATCATCATCATCATAATCAGCTCTTATCTCAACAAAAGATTATTTAAAATTCTACCTTGCAATACTGCACCACCACTTTTGCAACACTTGCAACATATTAACACCATTATGAATACAACACCACCACTACACCATCTCACAGGAAGGCTCCATGGGCGGGTGGTAAGTTGAAGGAGTTGTTGGAGGACTTCCTACGCAAGCAGAAAATGAAGATGCACCACAAGACCATTCAGGTGCCATTCTTCTTTTTCCTCTTCTCACTCCTTCTCCTCATCTTTCTCTAATTTCATCACCACTCCAAACTGCATCTCAACATGCCTCACAACAACAACCCCAACAACAAAAACGACTGCACAGGAGGAGAACTGGTTATCTTGGATATTCGGCAAAGTGGTGTTGGTGATGGTGGTGTACTTCGTCGTTTCCATCATCAATTCCATGGCGCAGGCGAATGCCAAAAGACAAAAAGAGGCAGAGAACTAGGCCCCCTTGATCTATCAGCCAATCATGATCAGCGCAATAAACACACCCACTTCTGTTCCTTCGTGCTATTCACCACTTCAAAAAAAAATCTTTAATTAAACTTTTCAAATGCAAGTACTTTAATAGCGCTGATGTACTCTTCAATAGGTATTTGAACAGTAAAGAGTTTACCTATATTGAAGTTGAGATGTAGAAGAAGGGAAAATTGTGTGTGACAATCTAATTTAATCAAGACATTCATAACGCGTCCTTCGGCACTACGTTTAAAGGCGCTCCCATGAAAACGGTTTTGCTCGCTGTGGACTGGACACTCTAGGACGGCACCTGTATTTTAATTGATTTTAGATCTCTAACCTGGGCTCACCCGATCACACTTTACAGCGGAAAAACGTTCGAGCAGCTGTAAGCACTCTTGGTAAGTTCTAACCAGCGCTATATTAACGTTTTAATAAGATTAAATTAGCGATGAAGACAGGAAGGTTTCGATGTTTCAAGAGGAATTGCCCGGATTAGCAAGCGCCCGAAGGCAGTGTTAAACCTCTTCAGGCCTCCCGAGACCCAAATGCTTCTATTTAAAGTTAACTTTATTATTTATAAGAAAAACGTTTAATAAGTATTAATAAAACCAAAAAATCGCGGTTTATGAGGGTTAACAAGTATGAAATGATACATAATGAAACTGGTGATAATGGTTTCTACGGGCGACACGGGGCTTCAGACAATGGCAGCCAAGAAATCTTTGATCTCGTTCTTGCTGAGGGGGTGGAAACCTTGTGCGTTACAGATGCCTACCTCGATGTTGTCCTCGCTCATCTGGCCTTCAAAGCCCTCCTTGAGCGTCAGGATGGCCGTGTGCACGGCGTCCTCTATCTCGATGTTCTCGTTGTACCTGCCAACAGTCGGTTGTAACATCATGAGCCTTCTAGTTGGCGGTTACGCCCGAAGTTAACCATAATTGAACCTCTAATGCTTCTGGCAAAATATTCTTTAAGTGATTTCAACTTGCAAAGTGTTAAGCGCTACATAACTGCAACATTAGCGTATGCTTGAAAGCCATCATGGCGTTGAGTGGAAAATTAGTGAAACATTGGATCATAAATTAAATCTAATTTGTAAAGCGCCAAAGCAATCGACTGAGGCGCAACTAGGTGAATGAGCCACTCTAGGATAACGTCTGTTTTTCAGTTGATTTACCAATTTTTGAAATTAAAACCTGAACTTAAACCTTGAGCCTCACGTTTTTAAAGTGGGCTTGCTAATCATTATGCGTTAAACAGGCGCATTGAACACACACACCCACCTCTTCTCTAGGAAGGTCTTGCCATTAGTGAAGTTCTTTCCCATGGCTGTGGCCTTCCAGGCAAAGTAGGCACCCTGTGGCAATGCAGCGGTTGGTGGCTTGAGTGAACGACAAGCAACAGATGAGCAAATGAGCAATACTTAATACTAGTCTAAATGGTGGCCATTGACATTAAAGAATTTATGAAAAATATTGTTGATTGAAGGTGCATTTGAAGGAAACGTCAACGATGACAAGAAAGCAAGAGCAGGCACTCACAGAAGGATCACACTGGTACAAATATGGCTTTCCTTCCTCCTTGTCCCACCCTGCTATCAACAAGGAAACCCCAAATGGACGAACTCCTCTGCACATGGTGGAAGTTGGAGTAAAAATGGTAATTAAAAAAATAATAACAATAATAATGAATCTGATGCAAAGTGCTGAAACAAAAAAGAAAAGTGACCAAATGAAAAGCATGGGTAGAAAAGCAAGTTACCAACAATGAACTCAATTTAGGAACGAATCAACTAAAAATTATAATGAAAAGAAGGCTTGAGTGGATTGAGGCACAAATACCCTTGCTGAGTGAACTCCTGCATCACATTGGCCACCTTCTGCACCAGCTGGTTGGTGGGGATCTGCTCTTGATGGTTCATGATGTATTGTTGGGCCAGCTTACGTGCTGACTTCACCAACACTCTGTGAGCAGAGAAGAAAGTTAATGATGCTTAATATAACTGGTCATCAATATTATTTTGTATTGGAGTGAACCGCAAGTTTCAGAACGAGTTTTGGAAGTACTTAAAAATATGAAAAAACAAAAACCTGTAGTCAGGACCCATTCCACTGTAAACCATGCCAATGTTATCTGTCACAACCTCAATCTTATTTACCGTATTTTCATCATATAAGATGGACTTTTGCTTTTTTTCTGTAGCTAAAACCACCCCATTCAAAGCTGAGTGAAAAAAAATTTGTAAGATTAATTAACTACAATTTAAACAAATCTATGATTGCTCAAAAATGCTTGTTGCATGGTGATACAACAGAATTGGATCAACTTGACACCTTTTATTCCGACCGAAGGAGCTCCAGATGCGACTGCAGCCAAAGCATACTCAATCTGAACAAGCTTGCCGGAGGGACTATAGGTAAGTAAATGAAGACCGGTTACATTAGGGTAATAATGGAAGTAAATTTTTAATGAATCACAAAAGTTAAACTTGAAAAAATATTTTAGAATAAATACAACCTGAATGTAGTTAAACTAAAGCTATATCGCTCCGACATGATTCAACAATAATTTTGAGGTTTCTTTAATAACCACATACAATTTGTGTTTAAAATGGAATTAGATTAAAAGTTTGTTTCAATGAAAGTATATTCTGCATACATTCAATCAATATTTTTTAGTTTGTTGATTTTTTTATATTTTTTAGAAAATTTTAATATGCAGGCTGAATATATTTCTTGGGTATTCTGACAACATTGTAAATTGAAAAATGGCCGATGGCGATAGTCTTGATAAGTCTGGAACCTATACTGAAATAGATAACAGTGCAGCAGATGCAGACATAGAAGAAGATTTCAAATGGTAAAATATTTTTTCATCAAATGACAAATTTTTTATTTTTCTATTTTTTAGCGGCGAGGCCGGGAATAATGGGAAGAAGAAAAGTAAAAAGAAAAAGAAAGACAAGATTTTAAAATCAGCTGCAAAATCAAGTGAAGACTCCGACTGTTTGGGAAGTTCAGAGAAAAATTTAAATATTCAACCAAATAATAAGGTATCCAATTTTTAATTCTTTCAATTTAATTCTTTTCTATTTAATTACAGTTCATAAATCAAAAAAAAAATTTTTAATTGAACTATTTTATGCAGTTTATCACCTTTCTACTGACAGAAAGGAGGCAGCAAAGATAGTGAAATGAAGATTGAATCGCTGAACAGGGCTCTTGACCTCTTGAAGGTGTCTCAGGGCAGCACCAGGAACATTAACGAGGCTAAGCTCAAGCACTATGTGTTCTGGGACACACAGCCTGTTCCAAAACTAGGTGCCTGTCAGCTTTATCAGAATTTCGTTTTCAAACTCAGAAGATTTCAAGAATAGAAAATGTAATTCACGGTTTATTGAACAAATATTCAAAAGATGAGAAGATAGAATCTTGTGGGCCGATTGATGAGGTTAAGAAGAAGGAGGACATAAGAGACAAGCCGTACAGCCTGCCTGCAGGGTTGGATTTTGCATCCTCACCATCATACCACTTGCATTATACACTGTTTCAACTTTTATTTTTATCGCTATTCCCTCATAGAACTGCATACTGATTTTTTTTAAAACATCCTTCCAGGTTCTTCTGGGACACTATTGACATTAATAATAATGAACTTGTGAGTCATTGGTGTACTTTGTAAACAATAATATTAATTAGACTCATAATTATAATAATGTTTTCCATTATAGTTATAATGTTAATATTATCAAATGTTCACTTCTCTTCTTCATTTGACCATCTTATTGTGCCTCCAACTGCACCAGTTGAAAGAGGTGTACACATTGTTGAATGAGAACTATGTGGAAGATGACGACAACATGTTCCGCTTTGATTACTCACCCGAGTTCCTCCGGTGGTCGGTGCCATCCGCTTCTTGTTCACTACCACCTTTACAGGCAACCACACACTACCAACAATAACAACGAGCATACCACCAAAAATAATACCAACAACCAC
>OX387252.1:5774121-5776621 GCA_947562095.1 Branchellion lobata | reverse complement strand
ACATTTTAATTCGGTTGCTAGGTTACAAATTCAAGCGATCGTGCTGTTATGAATTGTTGAACTTTTTGCTAGCGCTGAATCAGAGCAAACTTTAAAAATTATAAAATACCTTGAAAAAATAATTTAAGTAAACTTTATGAAAGATAAAACCTTGTCAATGAATTAATGTTTGGTGTTTTATTGGTTTTTGGTTCAACCTCCTTCATCACCCTACAACCTCCTCCATCACTTCTCAACCTCCTCCATCACCCCTCAACCTCTTCCATTACTTTTCAACCTCCTCCATCACTTCTCAACCTCCTCCATCACCCTTCAACCTCTTCCATTACTTTTCAACCTCCTCCATCGCTTTCCAACCTCCTCCATCACTCCGCAACCTCCTCCATCATTCCTCAACCTCCTTCATCACTCCTCAACCTCCTCCATCACTCCTCAACCTCCTCCATCACTCCGCAATCTCCTCCATCACTCATCAACCTCTTCCATCACTTCTCAACCTCTTCCATCACCCCTCAAATTCATTTTTCCCCCTCAACCTCTTCCATCCCTTTTCAACCTCCTCCATCACTCTTCAACTTCCTCCATCACTCCTCAACCTCCTCCATCATCCCTCAACCTCCTTTATCACCCCTCAACCTCCTCCATCACCCCTCAACCTCTTCCATTACTTTTCAACCTCTTCCATCGCTCTCCAACCTTCTCCATCACTCCGCAACCTCCTCCATCATTCCTCAACCTCCTTCATCACTCCTCAACCTCCTCCATCACTCCTCAACCTCCTCCATCACTCCGCAACCTCCTCCATCACCCTTCAATCTCCTCCATCACTCTTCAACTTCCTCCATCACCCCTCAACATCCTCCATCACCCCTCAACCTCCTCCATCACTCCGCAACCTCTTCCATCACCCCTCAACCTCCTCCATCATCCCTCAATCTCCTCCATCACTTCTCAATCTCCTCCATCACTTCTCAACCTCCTTCATCACCCACCAACCTCCTCCATCACTCTTCAACCTCCTCCATCACTTATCCTACTGCGACACAAGGTTGAAGACAGAGAGGCAAGCAGTGGTGGCGGTGTTTATTGCAGCAAACGTCGCAACACCCATTGAACGCACCTTTGCATGGAACTCTCAAATTTTGTACACAAGAAAATATATTTAATATAAGCTAACAACATGTTCAACTGTTTAATAGGAAAATCAAGATATATGTATATATATATATATATATATATATATATATATATATATATATATATATATATATATATATATATATATATATATATATATATATATATATATATATATATATATATATATATATATATATATATATATATATATATATATATATATATATATATATATATATATATATATATATATATATATATATATATATATATATATATATATATATGTGATTGTGTGTGTGTGTGTGTGTATTTTTCGATGAAAATGGATCATAAGATAGTCAGAGTAGTTAGCTAGGTGGTGATCTAAATGAATGAGTGATGGAAAAAGAATGAATGAGCGGCGAATGGATGAGTGGATAATTAAAGAACGAATGAATGAATGGATGAAGAAGGAACAGATGGATGAATGAAGGAAAGAGGAATGAACGGGTGAGTGAAGTTTGAAAGTGTTGCAAGGAATTGGGAAAAAATGACACGCAAAAAAAAAAGGGCCGTTTAGAAGGGGTGTGGTGTGGTGTGGTGAGGTGTGGTGAGGTGTGGTGTGGTGTGGTGTGGTGTGGTGAGGTGTGGTGTGGTGAGGTGTGGTGTGGTGAGGTGTGGTGTGGTGAGGTGTGGTGTGGTGTGGTGTGGTGTGGTGTGGTGTGGTGTGGTGAGGTGTGGTGTGGTGTGGTGTGGTGAGGTGTGGTGTGGTGAGGTGTGGTGAGGTGTGGTGTGGTGTGGTGAGGTGTGGTGAGGTGTGGTGTGGTGTGGTGTGGTGTGGTGTGGTGTGGTGTGGTGTGGTGAAGTGTGGTGAGGTGTGGTGAGGTGTGGTATTGTGTTGTGTGATGAGGTTTAATGTGGAATAGTATGGTGAGGTGTGATGTGGTGTGGTTTGGTTTGGTATAGTATGGTGTGATGAGGTGTGGTGTGGTGAAACACGTAAGAATATTGTACAGTCTATTTTAGTTTTGTGATATTGTACTGTGCGTATTATGGAGGTTTAGCCGTTGCAAGTCAAAAGGTTTCATGGGCGCACAAAAAAGACACAAGCAGGAATTGAATGCACGCTGGAAGGTTGAGGGTGGAGGTTGTTAGTCCTGAGGGTGGGGTTGAGAAGAGGGAAAATTGGTGGTTTGAAAAGAGGTAGAAGTGACAGCAGTGGTCTTTTGTGAAAATGGTGGAAAGGAGAAAGGGTGGTGGAAAGAGGAAAGAGATGGTGGTGAAGAGAGGAAAGAGATGGTGGTGGAGAGAGGAGAAATGGTGGTGGAGAGAGGAAAGAGATGGTGGTGAAGAGAGGAAAGAGATGGTGGTGGAGAGA
>OX387252.1:5759121-5764121 GCA_947562095.1 Branchellion lobata | reverse complement strand
GTTCACACTTTACAGTGGAACACGCCAACCATTATACCACAGACATAGACATGTTACAAAAAATACTATGAAAAATAGAATAAAGTCAAATAAAAAAACCGTACTGTTACAAAAAACTAGACTATAAACGAAGAAAAATCGACTATAGAATCAAATGGATAAACATAGAACTTTACAATAGCTAAATTCTACAAAGAATGACGAAAAAAGAGTATTTTCAAAAGTTTACGGATACGTTAAAGCGTGTATGGCCGCTGCTGTATGATTCTTTTATTTACTTTAGTTTAACTATTTTTATTGAATATTATTAATTTTAAGTTTCAAATATTACTTATTAAATAGTTAGTTAATCTATTCACAGTGAAGTTTGTCAAGATACCACCATTCCTTGCAATTTCAACATTCTTTTACTTCACTGGAATTAAGTTGGAAAAAGGTTTTTATGTAGCCGTTAGTTGACGATTTCAGTGCGATTCGTGTATTAAAAACCAGCAAATAGCGGATTTTGTAATTTTTTGATAATCTCAACAATTTTTTAATCAGCAACAATTTCAAATTTTAGGTTAATTATTTTTTTTATAACTAAAATTTGAGAATTGAAACTATAAATAGTTAATACAAACGGTTTAACTAAAGTAACTTTTTAAAATTCTTCGTAACAGCAACTTTAGACACGCTTTCGCGCAGCCGGAAATTAATTTCATCGAAGCATTTGTAAAGTACCTTTTTTAATTTTTCACAAAGGCGCTTTCAGTTTTGCTGGCACTCACCATGCAAGATAAGAGTGGAATCATCGACAAACAACCACTGCAATGATTACTTCAATATATATTTTTTATGAACCTCTTTGAGGAGAATTCAGTCAGACGCAAAAAAGTTACAGAGCACGGCGAAAATTTGAAATGAATGAAAAAAGTCAAATTAATACATATGTCACAAGAAATCTGGAGTGACAATTAAGATAAGATTGACTATCGAATGCAATCTAACTTGAAATTCTTAATTGGAACATCAAAAAACCAAAATAAACAAACTTCACCATTTCACTGCGGTATTTCAAAAGACAAAGTAGCGGATTTTGCAATTTTTAAAATTCTTAATAAGCAGCAAAAACTCTTAAATAAGCAACTATTCAAAACTCATTGTTGAAACTTCACCTTTTGAATACTCAATGAAGATATGTTAAATAAATCAAATAAAAAGATAGGACAGCAACGCTTGCGGGGAACCGCAAAAATAATCCTTATCCAGCTAACCAATCCGTAAGTCAACACTTGTATTTCGCAAAAAACGATTGTTTGGAAAAGGTTCTCTTCACAATGTTATCCACCTGTCTAATCTAATCTAATCTAATCTAATCTAATCTAATCTAATCTAATCTAATCAAATCAAATCATTTGTATAGCGCTGATCAACATTGTTCCTTCTCCAGTGAAGACAACTCGTAATACAGGGGTCTAGGAGGCGATGCAATTTCAGTTCAAGGTTTTTCACAGTTGCCTACTGACAAGAATGCCTCAAGTGAGCAGATATTATTGGCGTGGGCTCGTAATGAGGCGTTATTTTTTAGACATTTTTGATACTCAACATTTTTATTACAAAGTCAGTTTTTGCTTTTTTGTAGCAAACGTTTGAAAGTTTTCATGACATTCAGTAATTGTAATTTTTTCTATTATTTCGATTGTTCGCCATGTTCTGTGCCATTTCCAGAGTTTGTCTGGATCTGATTCAATGAAGACCATGAAAAGAATGTGTGTGACAATACTGTGACTATAGATTCAAATAAATTTTTATCGTTTTTACTATTTTTTTTCAATAACGAATATGAAACGATATATAAACTGTCCCACAGTTCCCAGCTAACGTCCCTGAACCATCAGCGCCATAAAACTGTTTTTACGGTATATTGGCCTATTTTAGATTACATTAAATAAGATATGCATATATCAAAAAGGTTAGATTAGATTAGATTAGATTAGATTAGATTAGATTAGATTAGATTAGATTAGATTAGATTAGATTAGATTAGATTAGATTAGATTAGATTAGATTAGATTAGATTAGATTAGATTAAATTAGATTAGATTAGATTAGATCGGATTAGATTAGATTAGATTAGATTAGATTAGATTAGATTAGATTAGATTAGATTAGATTAGATTAGATTAGATTAGATTAGATTAGATTAGATTAGATTAGATTAGATTAGATTAGATTAGATTAGATTAGATTAGATTAGATTAGATTAGATTAGACGAAATCAAGAAGCCAAAAGTCGGGTTGGTGTCATTTTTATTTTGGCTTCAAGCATCTTCATTAACAGCCTTTCCTTCAATCCACGCCAGTTTAAGATAATGAACGATAATGAAAATTAATTTATTCCACATAAGACTTCCTTAATAAGTTTCAATCGGCAATACCATCAACCTTCAACGACACATAAAAACAAATTTATTTAAAGACTAGTCATCTGGTGGTGATGACGACGAGACGACGTGTGAGTGGTTCACAGGAAGCAGACTTGACCGACTTCGATGCCGAATGATTGGCTCTTGTTGGTCACGTCTGAAGTTTTGAGGTCTGTGATTGGCAGTTGCTCTGTGACCTCAGTGCTGAAGTTGAATGTGGTCTTGCCGTCTGTTGGTCTGTTCTGTAGTTGTGCATGTGGTTGAGGGTAGTTGTGTGTGGTTGAGTGTAGTTGTGTGTGGTTGAGTGTGGTTGAGTGTAGTTGTGTGTGGTTGAGTGTACTTGTGCGTGGTTGAGTTTAGTTGTGTGTGGTTGAGTGTAGTTGTGTGTGGTTGAGTGTACTTGTGCGTGGTTGAGTTTAGTTGTGTGTGGTTGAGTGTAGTTGTGTGCGGTTGAATGTAGTTGTGTGTTGTTTTTTGTGGTTTTTAGTGTGGTAAGTTGTAATTAGGTGTGGTTGGATGCAGTTAGTGGTGGCTGGAAGAAGTTAGTGGTTGTTGGATGTGGTTCTGTGTAAGTAAACATTCAGTGAATTGAGTGTAGTTTGATTATCAGACTAATAACAAAGTTTTTTCACCACTTACAAATTACTCACATGCACATACAGACCCAAACACACACACACACACACACACACACACACACACACACACACACACACACACACACACACACACACACACACACACACACACACACACACACACACACACACACACACACACACACACACACACACACACACACACACACACACACAAACACACACACACACACGCACACACACACACACACACACCCACACAAACACTCACACTGCACTCGTCGAGGGTGACGCTGTAGTAGCTGTGGTCGAGTGACTGATCCTCGTTGCTCATGAACTTGAGCGCCTTGTCGACCTTGGAATCAAAAAAATTGTTTAAAAATTTTAATTTAACTTTTAATTAAATAAATAGAATTCATAACTAATTAATTAACTTTAATTAAAAATAAATATAACAATAAATTGTTAAAATCTAAATACACAAATTCGAATGAAAAGGTCTGAAGATTTTAAAAAAAGGTTTTTCAATTGACATTTATGGAAATTGAAATCTGTGAAGTAATATATTACAAAAATATATTTATATATATTACAAAAATATATTTATATATATTACATAAATAAATAAATATATATATTACAAAAATATATTTATATATATTACAAAAATATATTTATATATATTACATAAATAAATAAATATATATATTACAAAAATATATTTATATATATTACATAAAAAAAAACTATATTAAATAAATAAATAAAGAAATAGGTTACATAAATAAATAAAGAAATAGGTTACATAAATAAATAAAGAAATAGGTTACATAACTAAATAAAGAAATAGGTTACATAAATAAATAAATAAATAGGTTACATAAATAATATATATATCACATAAATGAATAAATGAATGAATAAATATATGAATGGATAATAAAATGAACCTTTCCAGTAGTGGAGTCGAGGAAGGCAACGGTGTTGTGGCAGAGGAAAGAGATGGACTGTGTAGCCCTGGAGCTGAGGAGCTGCAGGTGGCTGAGCTGCGAGAAGTCGCTCTTGTAGGAGAACTGGTGAGATGTTGTGGGTTGTTATGGGGGTGGGGTTAGTTTTTGTGGGTTGTTATGGGGGTGGAGTTAGTTTTTGTGGGTTGTTATGGGGGTGGAGTTAGTTTTTGTGGGTTGTTATGGGGGTGGAGTTAGGTTTTGTGGGTTGTTTCGGAGAATGAAATGTTGTTTTTTTGGTGGTAGTTTTGATGTGGTTTTAAGGGTGAATAGTTGTTGTGAGTTGCTGTGGTGTTGTAATGGGGCAAAAGAAAAGGGCGAAAATAAAGGAAGGGTGGAAGCAGAAAAAAAGAAAGATCAAGGAATGAATGAAAGAAAAAAAAAAGAGTGAAAGAGTGCAACTGACGATGGAGCCTCCTTCTAGTTGACTGAACCACTTGTTGCTGCGCCTCTTGTTGAAGCTGCCTGCCTCGTACTGCAAGCCATCATCATCACCATCATCATCTTCATCATCATCATCCTCATCATCATCATCATCATCATCATCATCATCATCATCATCATCATCATCATCATCATCATCATCATCATCATCATCATCATCATCATCATCATCATCATCATCATCATCATTATCATCATCATCATCATCCTCCTTCTCCTCCTCCTTTTCCTCCTCCTCTTCCTCCTCCTTCTCCTCCTCCTCCTCCTCCTTCTCCTCCTCCTCCTCCTCCTCCTCCTCCTCCTCCTCCTCCTCCTCCTCCTCCTCCTCCTCCTCCTCCTCCTCCTCCTCCTCCTCCTTCTCATCATCATCATCATCGTCATCATTTCCCTCATCCTCCTTCTTTTCCTCCTCTTCCTCACCAGTGCAGGGCTTGATTGCACACAGGTGGCCTTGAGTTCAAAGTCACAGAAGACTTGGATGGCATCAGAAGTGCTTCCTTGGTTGGGATCCACCCAGTAGCTTCCTAGTTGTGGTGGTTGAT
>OX387252.1:5741621-5754121 GCA_947562095.1 Branchellion lobata | reverse complement strand
TATTAATTGTGGTGTTGTGGGTGGAATGGTTGTGGTGTTGTGGGTGGAATGGTTGTGGTGTTGTGGGTGGAATGGTTGTGGTGTTGTGGGTGGAATGGTTGTGGTGTTGTGGGTGGAATGGTTGTGGTGTTGTGGGTGGAATGGTTGTGGTGTTGTGGGTGGAATGATTGTGGTGTTGTGGGTGGAATGGTTGTGGTGTTGTGGGTGGAATGGTTGTTTACTAGTAGTTGTGTTGTGGTGGATGTTAGATCTTTTTCAATGCAAACATCTCTTTCACATATAATATGACGTTTTTCACTCTTCTTCCAACTCTTCTTCAGTTCTTCACCCTTCGACCCATCCTCACTTCTTCCATCAATTCATCCCCCTTTAACTCAATCCATGCTCCACAACGTAACACTACCCACATCAACCTCCAGCCCCCCTTGAACCATCTCAAAACCTTTAACTCACCTTTGCTCTTTTAACGCATTTTTCTCAACACAAACCATTTTGTTTTCTCATCTCACTTCCCCTTCTCCAACCTTCTCCCTACTCCCTTCTCCAACCCACCCTTTCTTCCCAATCAAGTTTCCCTCCCCCCCTTTCCAACCCACCCTAGGTCCAGCGATTCCTGCAGTTCCTGGTTCTCCACGGGCTCCAAACGACCCAGTGGCTCCTCTTTCTCCCTTAGCTCCTGGAGCTCCTGACAGTCCTGGCACGCCCTGTGGTTTGGCGTGATGTGGTATGATGGGATAGTGTGGTTGGGAGTGGATCGGTATGATGGGGTGGTGTGGTGTGGAGTGGTGTGGTATGATGAGATGGTATAGTGTGGTGTGGTGTAGTGTGGTGTGAAATGGCATAATGTGGTATGATGAGATGGTGTAGTGGGGAGTTGTGTGGTGTGGTATGATGAGGTGTGGCATGATGGGCTGTAGCGAGCTTCAACAGAGACAAGAAGCCATATGGCTCAAGACCACCTCAAACTTCACAACCCTACACAATAAAAATAAGTAGGGCACAGCTTTTTAACAACATTTCCACCACCACAAACAACATTTTTACCCCAGTTACCACAACTACTACAACCGCTACAACCACCTTAGCCACCACAGCCACCTCAGCCACCACAGACAGCACAACCACCACAGCCAGCACAACCACAACTGCCACCCCAACCACCAACACAGCTGCCACAACCACCAGAGCCACCACAACCACCACAGCCACCCCAACCACTCACTGGGGCTCCTTGTTCTCCTCTTTCTCCCCTCTCTCCATCATGACCGGCAAGACCTGGTCTTCCTGGCTGGCCTGGTTTGCCATCCTCTCCCCTCTCTCCTGGTCCTCCCTGTACGTATCATCATCATCATCATCATCATCACTTCAACACCCACCAAATATCAGTTCGCACACACAACAAATGTTATATAATAATTATAAAATAATAATTATCAGTTAATAATAATAAATATAGTAATAACTTTATTAGTTTATAATAATAAATATAATTATAACTTTATTAGAAGACTCTCATGTTGTATATTCTTTTTTTATAAAGTCTTTTAATGTTATGTCGATGATCATGATTTCTATGAGATGTTGAATAATATTGTTCGTGGTCATTTCTAAGCACCATCAATCCAGCAATGTCACCATGCAATACCACCATGCAAAACCCCCATGCAATACCACCATGCAAAACCACCATGCAAAATCCCCATGCAACACCACCATGCAACACCACCATGCAAAACCACCATGCAACACCACCATGCAACACCACCATGCAACACCACCATGCAACATCACCATGCAACATCACCATGCAACACCACCATGCAACATCACCATGCAAAACCACCATGCAAAACCACCATGCAACACCACCATGCAACATCACCATGCAACATCACCATGCAACATCACCATGCAACACCACCATGCAACACCACCATGCAACATCACCATGCAACACCACCATGCAACATCACCATGCAACACCACCATGCAACATCACCATGCAACACCACCATGCAACATCACCATGCAACACCACCATGCAACATCACCATGCAACACCACCATGCAACATCACCATGCAAAACCACCATGCAAAACCACCATGCAACACCACCATGCAACACCACCATGCAACACCACCATGCAACACCACCATGCAACACCACCATGCAACACCACCATGCAACATCACCATGCAACACCACCATGCAACATCACCATGCAACACCACCATGCAACATCACCATGCAACACCACCATGCAACATCACCATGCAACACCACCATGCAACATCAACATGCAACATCACCATGCAACATCACCATGCAACATCACCATGCAACATCAACATGCAACATCACCATGCAACATCACCATGCAACACCACTACAAACATCATCCATTAACAGAAGATCTTCAGAGGTTACCCACCCTGGCTCCTTCTTTGCCTGGCAGACCAGCGGGTCCTGGAGGTCCGACGGGTCCTGTGGGTCCCTTGGCTCCCACGTCTCCACTCTTTCCAGATACTCCGGGCTCTCCCTGGGCTCCCTGCAGACCTTGTGCTCCGGTCTTGCCTGGCTTGCCTACATCTCCACGGTCTCCAATGGGTCCACGGGGTCCCAGAGGTCCCCTGATGCCTTGCGAGCCCTGAAAATGATGGGTGGAAGGTTTTAAAAGTTGCTTCTAAAGCCTAAATCAGTTTATGTCAAATAAGGAATTCTGTGAAGGATTTAGATTTGATTAAAAGTTAACTTTAGAACTTAATTAATTTTTTTTGCGATTTAAAGCTTCACTTACGTCCAACCCTTTCACTCCGGGGGCTCCTTTGCCTCCAGCTTCTCCCACGGGACCCTGTCGAGAGTGGAGCAACGTTGTGAGCGCAACAGCGTCAAATTGATTTAAAAAAAAATTATTTGGTAGTCTATATTTATTAAAATTACAATTTTTTAAAATGACTGAGCAGTTTTTGATGCACCACCACCACACTCACGGCGATTCCGGGCAGTCCTGTTTGTCCTGGGGGTCCTTTTGGACCTGTCTCTCCTGGTTCTCCTTCTTCTCCAGCAGGTCCAGTTTCTCCTGCGTCTCCTGCATCTCCTCTCAGAGCGGCGTAGTTGGAAGGTCCATCAGGTCCGGTTTCTCCTGCCTCACCCTGTGGTGGTTGGTGTTGTTAAGATGTTTCAGCCGACTACGCTGTTGCCTGCTCATAACCTCTCACTACACCACCACTTACGTCTAACCTACCCACTACACCACCACTCATAACAACCTACCCACTACAACACAACTCACAACAACCTTCTCACTAAAACACCACTCACAAAAACCTACCTACTACAACACCACTCACAACAACCCATCTACTACAACACCATTCACAACAACCTACCTACAACAACACCACTCACAACAACCCATCTACAACAACACCACTCCCAACAACACTACTCCCAACAACACATCTACAACAACACCACTCACAACAACACCACTAACAAAAACACATCTACAACAACACCACTCCCAACAACACATCTACAACAACACCACTCCCAACAACACATCTACAACAAAACCACTCACAGGCTCTCCAGAGCCTCCAGGCTTTCCTGTCTTTCCTCTGGGTCCAGTCAATCCCTGAAGAATGGAAGGTGTGTTTGTGTCAAAAAAACAAAACATTTGCAACAATAGTGGCTTGTTTTTGTTGTTGTTGTTGTCTGTCTCACAACAACAACAACTACAATTCTTGCTTCCACACCCATATCTTTCTCCAACCCTTCTCTTTCCTCAACATCCCCCCTCTCTAACACCCCCCCCTTCTTCAACACCCTTTCTAGCACCCCCACCCTTTTTAGCACCCCACGCCTCCACCACAAACCTTGGCACCAAGCTCTCCTTGGGGTCCTGGGTTTCCTTTTGGTCCTGGAGTTCCCTGTTGATTGTTGTTGTTGCTAATGTTGTTGCTAATGTTGTTGTTGTTGTTTTTGCTGAAGTTTTTGTTGCTGGTGTTGTTGCTTCAAATGGTGTTGTTTCAAATACTGGTGTTGTTTTTTGTTTTTGTTGTCATTGTTTTGTTGTTGCTATTGTTGTTTTTTGTTTTTGTTGTCATTGTTTTGTTGTTGCTGTTGTTGTTTTTCGTTTTTGTTGTCATTGTTTTGTTGTTGCTGTTGTTGTTTTTTGTTTTTGTTGTCATTGTTTTGTTGTTGCTGTCGTTGTTGTTCCAGGTATTCGTAATATTGAAAGGTAGTTTAATTGAATGAGAATTTACTAGGAAGGATGGTGATAATGAGTGAATAAAGAGGATGATGATGGGGGTAGTGGATTGAAGGGTGATGGTGGTTGATGTGGGGTTTGTGGTGGTTAATGAGGGGGTTGTGGTGGTTAATGAGGGGGTTGTGGTGGTTAATGAGGAGGTTGTGGTGGTTAATGAGGAGGTTGTGGTGGTTAATGAGGGGGTTGTGGTGATCAACGAGGAGGTTGTGGTGGTTAATGAGGGGGTTGTGGTGGTTAATGAGGAGGTTGTGGTGGTTAATGAGGAGGTTGTGGTGGTTAATGAGGGGGTTGTGGTGGTTAATGAGGAGGTTGTGGTGGTTAATGAGGAGGTTGTGGTGGTTAATGAGGGGGTTGTGGTGATCAACGAGGAGGTTGTGGTGGTTAATGAAAGGTTGTGGTGGTTAATGAGGGGGTTGTGGTGGTTAATGAGGGGGTTGTGGTGGTTAATGAGGAGGTTGTGGTGGTTAATGAGGAGGTTGTGGTGGTTAATGAGGGGGTTGTGGTGGTTAATGAGGAGGTTGTGGTGGTTAATGAGGAGGTTGTGGTGGTTAATGAGGGGGTTGTGGTGATCAACGAGGAGGTTGTGGTGGTTAATGAAAGGTTGTGGTGGTTAATGAGGGGGTTGTGGTGGTTAATGAGGGGGTTGTGGTGGTTAATGAGGAGGTTGTGGTGGTTAATGTGGGGGTTGTGGTGGTTATTAAGGGGGTGATGGGGTAAACTAAAGAGGTGATGGGGGTGAACTGAGGGTTGGGGTGCGCACCTCACTTCCTGGACTTCCTCTGGCTCCAACTTCTCCTTCAGGTCCTTTGGGTCCCTAGAAAATAAAATGGGTGTTGCATGGTGTTGCATGGTGTTGCATGGTGTTGCATGGTGTAGTAACGTTAGAAAAATAATTCGTGTTAAGGTTGAATTAAATCCTTTGAGATGTTATTACTTTTTGCCACCCAGAGACACACAGCCACGAATACAACCACCCACATCCACACACAACTACTCAAAGCCACTCAAAGCTACTCAAAGCCACTCAAAGCTATTCAAAGCCACCCCAAACCTCAGGTCCTTGACCACCATCAGGTCCAGGTTCTCCTCTCTCTCCGGAGGGTCCTGCATGACCCTTGGGTCCGGGGTCTCCCTTCACTCCGTCGATACCCTGCAGTGTATGTAAGCAATGATTAGATAAGTGTTATACTCACTATCATGAACAATGATTAGGATTGTGTGATAATCCTATCATGAACAATGATGAGGAGTGTGTGATAATCATGAACAATGATTAGGAGTGTGTGATAATCCTATCATGAACAATGATTAGGAGTGTGTGATAATCCTATCATGAACAATGATTAGGAGTGTGTGATAATCCTATCATGAACAATGATTAGGAGTGTGTGATAATCATGAACAATGATAAGGAGTGTGTGATAATCCTATCATGAAAAATGATTAGGAATGTGTGATAATCATGAACAATGATTAGGAGTGTGTGATAATCATGAACAATGATTGGGAGTGTGTGATAATCCTACCATGAACAATGATTAAGAGTTTGTGATAATCATGAACAATGATTAGGAGTGTGTGATAATCCTATCATGAACAATGATTAAAAATTCGTGATAATCGTTACCAGGAACGATGATTAAAAAGTTTTGATAATCACAATTTATGACTTTCGATGTTTATATAGCCTCAGTTGCTTGCTCTGTTGCTTTACAAGTTAGGTTTGTTGCTGGTGTATTTGAACAGCAGTGACGTAGTTATGGCTAATACATCACAGTTTCCTGCTCCTCACTGCTTGCTCTTTTTTGAGTTGTCGCTAACAACGACAGCTACACAATGGAAGCAACAATACAACAGAGGAAACATGAATAACGACACCAAAGCTTCAACAGTCTCTACAACAGCATTATCATTAACAACAACATTCACAACAATAACAACAACATTCACAACAATAACAACAACATTCACAACAATAACAACATTATTTTCAAAAACAACAACATCAACAACGACAACAGCAACAAAAATATCAACAACGAAAACATCATTTTCAATAACAACAACATCAACAACGACATCAACAACGACATCAACAACAGAATCAACAAAAACATCAACATCAACAACAACAACAACAACATCAATATCAACATCAACAATAACAACATCAACATCAACAACAACAACATCAACGGCACCTTCTCTCCAGGTTGTCCTTGACCTCCAGCAGGTCCGGCAGGTCCCTCAGGCCCCTTGGGTCCAGGTCCCCCGTCAAGTCCACTGGGTCCTGAAGGTCCCTGATGGTAGTGGTTGTGGCGGTGGTGGTTTTGGCAGTTGCGGTGGTCTTGGATGTTGCGGTGGTGGTGGTTGTGATGGTGGTTGTTGTGATAGTTGTGGTTGTGGAGGTGGTGATTATGGTGGTTGCGGTGGTTGTGGCGGTGATGGTTGTGGTGGTTGTGGCGGAGATGGCTGTGGTGGTTGTGGCGGTTATGGTGGTTTTGTTGGTAGATGGATAAGAATAGCCACCTGATCTCCCTGGGCTCCTCTTTCTCCTTGAGGCCCTCTTTCTCCCCTTGGTCCCTTTGGTGGTGACAATGATTATTATTATTTTATGATGATGGTTAGCATTATTATTATTATTTTTAGTGACATTTTTATTTTTATTTTTATGATAAAATTAATATTATTTTTAGTGATAATTATATTATTATTTTTATTTTTATGATAACATTATTATTATTTTTAGTGATATTATTATTATTATTTTTAGTGATATTATTATTTTGATTACAATTAACACTTTTCCACTTCCGTTACAGCCACCAAACCCATTCAACCTCATCTTCTGTTTCTTCAATCCACTTTTATTACTTTTTCAACCTACCCCTATCACCCTTCCAACTCCCCCCCCCCCCTCTTATCACCCATTCAACCCACTCCCATTACCCCCCCAACCTCCCTCCCCTCTCATCACCCCTTTAACCTACTCCCATCACCCCCAACCCACCCCATCACTCTTTTAACCAACCTGGGGTCCCTTGAGGCCATCAGTTCCGGGTTCCCCATCGGGACCCCTTGCTCCTTGTGCACCGGTCAGTCCCTTCTTGCCAGACAGGCCGTTTTTGCCGTTGGGTCCCTGCAATATTATATCATTTTTTTATTATTATTTTCGTTTATATATTATTATCAGTATTATGTTATCAAGTTTGGTCCCTGTGATATTATTTTATTATTTATTTCATCAATATATTTTTATCAATATTATTTTATCAATTTTCCTAATGTTATTATTAGGAAACCAATCATTAAATATCGTTTTGATGAAATAATCATAAGCATCGTCATTTAAAAAGTACCGCCGCATAATCATCACAATCATCATCATCATCATCATCATCATCATCATCATCATCATCATCATCATCATCATCATCATCATCATCATCATCATCATCATCATCATCATCATCATCATCATCATCATCAACTGACATCTCTGCCCTTGGGACCAGGCCCTCCAGGAGGTCCAGGGTCTCCAGCGGGTCCTTGAGGTCCTTGATCTCCAGCCTTGCCGTCCTTTCCTGTGGCTCCCTGGTAGATAACTATCACGTTGTACCACATTGCCCGTGATACATTGTGTCGCATCACAACGTGGTGCACACAGTAGAGTGCACTGAATCTTATTAAAATACCAGTATATATATAAAAAATGCAAATAGTTCTTAACTAGTTACAGTAAATTAATTATCAGTGAAGTATCAGTTAATGCCACCATAGTAATACTTGTATTGTATTGTATTGTTTTTTTTATTTTATTGTATTTTATTGTGTTGTATTGTTTTGTTTTGTTTTTTTTATTGTTTTGTATTGTTTTGTTTTTATTGTATTGTATTGTATTTTTATATTGTTATGTATTGTATTGTATTGTATTATATTGTATTGTTTTGTATTGTATTGTATTGTATTGTTTTGTATTGTATTGTATTGTATTGTAATGTATTGTATTGTATTGTATTGTATTGTATTGTATTGTATTGTATTGTATTGTATTGTATTGTATTGTATTGTATTGTATTGTATTGTATTGTATTGTATTGTATTGTATTGTATTGTATTTTATTGTATTGTATTGTATTGTATTGTATTGTATTGTATTGTATTGTATTGTATTGTATTGTATTGTATTGTATTGTATTGTATTGTATTGTATTGTATTGTATTGTATTGTATTGTATTGTATTGTATTGTATTGTTTTGTATTGTATTGTATTGTATTATATCAGTGGTTTATGCACCACCACAGCACCCACCAAAAGTCCACTAGCTCCGGTGCCTCCGTCAACTCCTGGGTCTCCTGGCTCTCCCTGCAGAACATTAGACTCACTCAAATTAAATGCATACTTTTATTCATTTTTTAATTAGCTATAATAATATAAAATAATTAAATTAATTTAATATTTGTTGGTAATATATGAACAAATTGGTTTATTATTAACTAATAATAAATATTAAATCGTGTTTTATTTGATGTCAGTCGGTTCTCAAACGGTGGAGTTACATCTAACTAGCTCCTATGGATTCACCGAATATCTTCTATTGAATTGTTCGGAACAGAATTAGTATTATTATAGCCTCTGATTTTGATCGTTATATTTTGAACTATAATATTCAGTGGTGATTATTCACTACTTTATTATTTATTTATTTATTTATTTATTTACTTATTTACTTATTTATTTATTTATTTATTTATTTATTTATTTATTTATTTATTTTATTATTATTATTTTATTTTTTATTTTTTATTATTATTTAAAAGTTAAATTATTATTGAATTGATTTAGCTACAGTTCAACACACCCTTTGTCCGGTGAGACCGACTGGGCCAGTGAGACCTGGCTCTCCCTGTGCAGGGTGGAATAGTAGTGGATGAGTGCTTGCACGAATGGAACACAATGTGACATTGAAGGGGATTAAAACGGTTGTCAAATGTTTTTTATATTTTTGAAGCTTTCTTCATTCATGTTATACAAACAACAGTAACAAAAACAGAAATAACAAAACAAATCTAATAGCAATAACAACAGCAACAAGGGCAACAGCAACCACAACAACAACAACAGAAACAACAACAACCACAACAGTAACAACGACAACAACAACAGCCACCTTTCCTCCAGCCTCTCCAGGGGCTCCTTCGCTACCCCTGCCTCCTGCCAAGCCGGCGTGTCCCACGGATCCCTGGTTGCCCTGGTAACCACTCTCTCCTTGCACTCCCTGAAAGAGTGTTGGTGTTGGATGGAGGTTGAAAATGAGGAGGAAAAGAGAACAGAAAAAAGAAAAGTAAGAAGAAAAAGATGAGAAAGAAGGAAGAGAATAGAAGAAGAAGGAGAAGTAAAAAGATGGGAAAAAAGAAAGGGAGAAAAAGAGGAAGAAGATTAAAAAATGCATTCAAGAGAAAAGAGAAGAAAAAAACAATTGAAAAAAAAATGAAAAAAGAGAAAAGAAAGATGATGGAAGGGAGAGGACTCACGATGATTCCTTGTTGACCAGCAGGTCCAGGGGCGCCAGGAGATCCTGTGGGTCCCTGGAAAGCATTGTGGTGTCTTTGAGCATTCGTATGGCATTAAGATGAATCACCCATGCATCACCCATGCATTCCTCAGGCATCTCTCATGCATCACCCATGCATTCTTCATTCATCCCTCATGCATCACCCATGCGTCACCCATGCATCTCCCATGCATTCCTCACGCATTCCTCCTTCATCCCTCATGCATCGCCCATGCGTCTCTCATGCATTTCTCATGCATTTTTCATGCATCTCTCATGCATCCTCCGATCATCACTTTTTTTCTATTTTCTTCACTATCTCATCGTTTTCCATCCACCTCCTACTCACCCTCTTTCCTTGGGCTCCAGACCTTCCAGAGGGTCCGGGGGATCCAGAAAGTCCTGGAAGACCCCTGGGACCGAATTCTCCTGGGTATCCTTGAGGTCCTGGCAAGCCCTGTGATGGTTGACCCATGTGTTTTGAAGAGTTTGTGTATGTGTGTGTCTTTGTATGTGTATGTGTGTGTCTTTGTATGTGTATGTTTTTGTGGGTTTTTGTTGGTTTATGTGTAAAGAGGTAATGGTGTGTGAGTATTTTTCGTTATATTAATATCAATATCATAACAATTATTGAATATAAATATATTATAAATATATTATAAATGTATTATAAAATACAAATTCAAAGAACCAAAGCACAAGCGCCCACCAAATCTCCTTTGGCTCCAATGGCTCCAGGCACTCCAGGACTTCCAGCGGGTCCTGCAGCTCCAATGGAACCAGCAGCTCCGGGTGT
The DNA here is from genome assembly GCA_947562095.1 of Branchellion lobata. Classification (NCBI taxonomy): domain Eukaryota; kingdom Metazoa; phylum Annelida; class Clitellata; order Hirudinida; family Piscicolidae; genus Branchellion; species Branchellion lobata. Next base: position 5,743,494 of record OX387252.1, on the reverse strand, counting down.
TCCTGCGTCTCCCTGTAGCGTGGCGTGGTCTTGTGTGGTGTTGTGTCGTATTATGTGGTGTGGTGTGGCGTAGTGTAGTGTGGCGTAGTTTGGTTTTGTGTGGTGTGGCGTTGTGTGGTGTGGTGTGGTGGGGTGTGGTGAAGTGTGGTGTAGTGTGGTGTAGTGTGGTGTAGTGTGGTGTAGTGTGGTGTAGTGTGGTGTAGTGTGGTGTAGTGTGGTGTAGTGTGGTGTAGTGTGGTGTAGTGTGGTGTAGTGTGGTGTAGCGTGGTGTAGTGTGGTGTAGTGTGGTGTAGTGTGGTGTAGTGTGGTGTAGTGTGGTGTAGTGTGGTGTAGTGTGGCGTAGTGTGGTGTAGTGTGGTGTGGCTGAATAAACACGAAAAAATAAATTAAGCAATAAATTGTTTGCTTTTCTTTGAAAGTAGTAATATTTAAACAATGATAGTTTACCCTGTCTCCTCTCTCTCCAATGCTTCCATCAATTCCGGGAACTCCCTGAGAAAGTGTTTCAACGATGGTGAACAACAACTGCCACTTCAACGACTACTACTACAATTCCACCAACAACAACAACTAGAGCTTCAATAGCTACCACTACATATCCACCGTTAAAAAATTCAACAACTGCCACAACCACAATTTCAACTACTACAGCTCCAACAACCTCGACTTTAACAACCACTACAAACTCTAAACTCTCAGCCAAAACAGCTTCTAAAGCCACAACCACAGCAGCCATCACACCTTTAACAATCACAACAACCACAATTTCAACAGCAACCATAAGAGCCACTCACGGGTCTTCCAGCCTCTCCAGGGGCTCCAGGGGCTCCAATGGGTCCCCTGGGTCCAACCTGGCCTTGACTTCCCACAGATCCGCCTGGTCCAATGTCTCCCTAGTGGAGAAAAATCACATGGGCTTGGAAGTTTATTAAAATTTTTGACGTTAAATACCATTTAAATAATTTTTTGAAATTAATTTTGATTCAATCTTAAAATACCACCAACCGTTTAGCCTCTTCCACCCATCAACAACCTCTCACAAAAAAACCATCTACTTAACAACAATCTAACCCTCCACCAACACCCACTCAAAAACCACCAACCACCCGTCACCAACCTTGATTCCAGCGAACCCTGGGAATCCAGGGGCTCCAGTAGGTCCCACGAGACCCTGGGGTCCAGGAGGTCCTTGTTGTCCGTCAGCTCCTCTCTGGCCCTGTGGTGGTGGTGGTGGTGGTGGTGGTGGTGGTGGTGGTGGTGGTGGTGGTGGTGGTGGTGGTGGTGGTGGTGGTGATGGTGGTGGTGGTGGTGGGGGTGATGGTGATGGAGGTGGTGGTAGTGGTGGTGATGGTTGCGATGATGCTTTTAATGGTAGTTGTGGAGAGAAATGGTGAGAGGTTGTTCTGTGGTTGGTTTAACAAACAGTCGAAAAGTTCATATGACAGAGGGCTTCGCGTACTCACAGTGGGTCCTTCGCGTCCGTCGTTGCCTCTCTCTCCTGAAACTCCTCTCAGTCCGATGGGTCCTGGGAAGCCAACAGGTCCTGGAACACCAGGACTTCCCTGAGTTTCGTTGTTGTTGTTATTTTGTTTTTATGTTTTTTTTGTATTTTTTTTTGTTTTTTGCATTTTTTGTTTGTTTTTTGTAGTTTTTGTTTGCTTTTTGTATTTGTTGTTTGTTGTTTGTTCGTTACGTGCCTATTGTTAACACTACTACCACCACCATCAACACCACCACCACCACAAACTCACTCTTTCTCCGTCCTTGCCGACGTCTCCCTTCTGACCACCCAGTCCTGTGTAACCCTGTAACGAGTTGTTCCATCGTTTTAACAATCAGTCCCAAGGGTGTCGCCTCAGCCAGGGTAGTGGCG
>OX387252.1:5721621-5736621 GCA_947562095.1 Branchellion lobata | reverse complement strand
CCAGTTTCATAGAGTCCAGTTCCGTTGGAAAGCTTCAAGACACAACAAACATTAAAGTGAAGTTTATGACTATTTATCTTTTTATTTTTTTTTATTGTTCTGATTTTGTCGACTAGTTTTAGCCTTTCCATTCTTTTCTGATAAGAACCTTATCAAATATAATCTAATCAAATCATCTTTATAGCGCTGGTTACAAGTTGTTCAAGAGCGCCCTGTTACGAACTGTTTAAACAATAAAGGTTTAAGGGTTTTACGAAATGAAAATAGACAAGAAATAGAGGTGAGATTGGGAGGAAGAGAGTTCCATAGAAGGGGCCCACAGTAGGAAATTGCAGGTTTATCATAATTATTATTAGATGGTACACTAAAGAAATGAGAAGAAGTAGAAGATCTCAGTCTCTTACGGAGGCAACTTTAAAAGGTCAGCTAAGTAGTTAAGTGAGTGATTATTTTTTATTTTAAACATGAAAGTGCAGATTTTGAAAACTGATCTTTTTTTAAGAGACTACCAGTGTAAAGAGATATGGGTAGGAGTCAGACGAGAGAGTTTGTAAGCGCCAGAAACTAAGCAGGCAGCGCTATTAAATGTTTTGGTGAGAAGGTGTAGCGTGGTCTCTGGGAGTCCATAGTATAAAAAGTTACAATAGTCAAAGCGGCACAAAATAAGCGAAGAAACTAGTAGTTTGAGGGTTGGATTGTCAAGAAAAAGTCTCAGTTGCTTGATACGGCAAAGATGGAAAAAAGATGATTTAGCTACAGATTTTATTTGTGGCATGAGACCTCACCTCTGTCTGTTCTCCTTCACCCCCTCTCTGACTTCATTTAGTTTTTTTCATTTTTTTTCACTTTTTAAAATTTCATTTGGTTATTTACGTTTTCATCATCCATCAACTCCCTCATTCAAATTTCTCTTCATCCCCACCTTTCAGTTGAGGAGTGTCGTACCTTCACAAACCATTTCAATTCACTTTTCATCCAATAAATTCTCAATTATTCGGCCGTTTCAGTACAATCACATCCAATGTCGTCAAATTTAGTTTGTACCATTCAATTCTCAGATTAGATTAGATTAGATTAGATTAGATTAGATTAGATTAGATTAGATTAGATTAGATTAGATTAGATTAGATTAGATTAGATTAGATTAGATTAGATTAGATTAGATTAGATTAGATTAGATTAGATTAGATTAGATTAGATTAGATTAGATTAGATTAGATTAGATTAGATTAGATTAGATTAGATTAGATTAGATTAGATTAGATTAGATTAGATTAGATTAGATTAGATTAGATTAGATTAGATTAGATTAGATTAGATTAGATTAGATTAGATTAGATTAGATTAGATTAGATTAGATTAGATTAGATTAGATTAGATTAGATTAGATTAGATTAGATTAGATTAGATTAGATTAGATTAGATTAGATTAGATTAGATTAGATTAGATTAGATTAGATTAGATTAGATTAGATTAGATTAGATTAGATTAGATTAGATTAGATTAGATTAGATTAGATTAGATTAGATTAGATTAGATTAGATTAGATTAGATTAGATTAGATTAGATTAGATTAGATTAGATTAGATTAGATTAGATTAGATTAGATTAGATTAGATTAGATTAGATTAGATTAGATTAGATTAGATTAGATTAGATTAGATTAGATTAGATTAGATTAGATTAGATTAGATTAGATTAGATTAGATTAGATTAGATTAGATTAGATTAGATTAGATTAGATTAGATTAGATTAGATTAGATTAGATTAGATTAGATTAGATTAGATTAGATTAGATTAGATTAGATTAGATTAGATTAGATTAGATTAGATTAGATTATATTAGATTAGATTAGATTAGATTAGATTAGATTAGATTAGATTAGATTAGATTAGATTAGATTAGATTAGATTAGATTAGATTAGATTAGATTAGATTAGATTAGATTAGATTAGATTAGATTAGATTAGATTAGATTAGATTAGATTAGATTAGATTAGATTAGATTAGATTAGATTAGATTAGATTAGATTAGATTAGATTAGATTAGATTAGATTAGATTAGATTAGATTAGATTAGATTAGATTAGATTAGATTAGATTAGATTCCATTACCTTCAGAAGTTAATTTTTTTCAATCGTCCCTGCTTTACCCGCTGTATGTTTATTGGCTTTGTCTTTCTTACTTCATTTTTTCATTTAATCTATTCTAATCCACTCGAAACATTTGTATAGCGCTGCTGAACACCATTCATGAACGATATTGTTTTAATAAGAAAGTCAAGAGAGCTTAACGAAAACGAAGTAGCTAAAAAACAGAAGTAAGATTTGGATTGACCCATCAGCTTCTTGAACAGTGTGAATCAGCGCTATATAAATGAGTCGATTAGATTAGATTAGATCGGCCAGTTTTGTTGGTAGAGTTGATTGAATTGAATTAAGACACGCTGGAAACGTTACAAATCAAGTTTATCGTCAACTTCGTTTTTAATTTTTCTTTTGAAGTTTCATAAGATCACACTGTGGTCATTTTACTTTTTTTTCTTTTATTTCGTCTGTTGGTCATGCTTTGTAACATTTTCAGCGTGTGATTGAACTTGATTTTATGAAAGCGATGATTTAAAAAATTAATCATAAAAACTTAGAATTTAACTATAACTCATAAGCACATCACATAGCAAATAAAAAATATTTCGTTCTGGTTATTTCCTCTTCTCTTTTTTCCTTTCAAGTCATTGAGCATACTCACGAAAAATATTCTCGAAATGTTGTTGAGTGGGTAGAAATGTTGTTGAGTGGTTTGAGATGTTGTTGAGTGGTTTGAAATGTTGTTGAAATGTTGTTGAGTAGGTTGAAATGTTGTTGAGTAGGTTGAAATGTTGTTGAGTAGGTTGAACTGTTGTTGAGTAGGTTGAAATGTTGTTGAAATGTTGTTGAGTAGGTTGAAATGTTGTTGAGTAGGTTGAAATGTTGTTGAAATGTAGTTGAGTGATTTGAAATGTTTTTGAAATGTTGTTGAGTAGGTTGACATGTTGTTGAGTGGGTTGAAATGTTGTTGAGTAGGTTGAAATGTTGTTGAGTAGGTTGAACTGTTGTTGAGTAGGTTGAACTGTTGTTGAGTAGGTTGAAATGTTGTTGAAATGTTGTTGAGTAAGTTGAAATGTTGTTGGGTAGGTTGAAATCTTGTTCGGTATGTTGAAATGTTGTTGAGTAGGTTGAAATCTTGTTCGGTATGTTGAAATGTTGTTGAGTAGGTTGAAATCTTGTTCGGTATGTTGAAATGTGGTTGAGTAGGTTGAAATCTTGTTCGGTATGTTGAAATGTTGTTGAGTAGGTTGAAATGTTGTTGAGTAGGTTGAAATGTTGTTGGGTAGGTTGAAATGTTGTTGAGTAGGTTGAAATGTTGTTGAGTAGGTTGAAATGTTGTTGAGTAGGTTGAAATGTTGTTGAGTAAGTTGAAATGTTGTTGAGTAGGTTGAAATGTTGTTGAGTAAGTTGAAATGTTGTTGAGTAGGTTGAAATGTTGTTGAGTAGGTTGAAATGTTGTTGAGTAGGTTGAAATGTTGTTGAGTGGGTTGAAATGTTGTTGAGTAGGTTGAAATGTTGTTGAGTGGGTTGAAATGTTGTTGAGTAAGTTGAAATGTTGTTGAGTAGGTTGAAATGTTGTTGAGTAGGTTGAAATGTTGTTGGGTAGTGTGGGAAACGATTTGTAAGTAGCGATGATTGTTTAGATGTATTTGTTGACGATTTCCCTCAGTTTTTTTATATTCTCTTTTAAATCTAATCGACTCATACGCTGCAAATGGACGCACAACCTCTGTACTTCCTAGACACTCAGCCTAGACACTTGGACACTTGGACACTTAGTCTAGATACTTAAACACTTAGCCTGGACATCTGGATACTTAGTCTAGACACCTGGATACTTAGCCTAGACACCTGGATACTTAATCTAGACACCTGGATACTTAGCCTAGACACCTGGATACTTAGTCTAGACACTTGGACACTTAGTCTAGATACTTGAACACTTAGCCTGGACACCTGGATACTTAGTCTAGACACCTGGATACTTAGTCTAGACACCTGGATAGTTAGTCTAGACACCTGGATACTTAGTCTAGACACCTGGATACTTAGCCTGGACACCTGGATACTTAGCTTAGACTTTTGGATACTTAGCCTAGACACCTGGATACTTAGTCTAGACACCTGGATACTTAGCTTAGACATCTGGATACTTAGCTTAGACATCTGGATACTTAGCCTAGACACCTGGATACTTAGTCTAGACACCTGGATACTTAGTCTAGACACTTGGACACTCAGCCTAGACACCTGGATACTTAATCTAGACACCTGGATACTTAGCCTAGACACCTGGATACTTAGTCTAGACACCTGGATACTTAGTCTAGACACCTGGATACTTAGCCTAGACACCTGGATACTTAGCTTAGACTTTTGGATACTTAGCCTAGACACCTGGATACTTAGTCTAGACACCTGGATACTTAGCTTAGACATCTGGATACTTAGCTTAGACATCTGGATACTTAGCCTAGACACCTGGATACTTAGTCTAGACACCTGGATACTTAGTCTAGACACTTGGACACTCAGCCTAGACACCTGGATACTTAATCTAGACACCTGGATACTTAGCCTAGACACCTGGATACTTAGTCTAGACACCTGGATACTTAGTCTAGACACCTGGATACTTAGCCTAGACACATGGATACTTAGTCTAGACACCTGGACACTTAGCATAGACACCTGGATACTTAGTCTACACACCTAGACGCTTAGCCTAGACACCTGGACACCTAGTCTAGACACCTAGACACAGTCTAGACAACCAGACATTTCTTGGACACATGACTGAATCAACCTAGAAAACAATGAGGTAAATACGTAATTTGAACAAAACGCGAAACTAAACCAAAACGACCTACTTCTCTTAACAGGACAAATGTTTCTTCTTCGTTTTTTCACTTCTTAACAAATCATCGTTCTTTGTTTTTTAATCGAATTTTTTAACCGACATTTTGCATCGGTGTTTTTATTCGCTTCATTTATTCATGGCTGATTGTCGCTTCAACTTGCTTTTCATATGTATTATTTATTGAGGGAAAGTTCCAAAGACAAGAGTATTTTTCAATGTTTTTTTAAATAATTTTCGAAGCTGATCCACAAGGGGGAAGACCTCATCAAGTAAGGAAAGATGGAGGAGGGAGTTGACGTATGCATTGGTCGTATGCAGCAAGTCCGAGGAGCTCTTGCCGGTCTACAGCCAAACCCTGCTTTCCATGATCTTCAATGCACTCATCGCCAACATCCCCAAAATCCAAAAAGAGACACATCTCCGTGACCAACTGGAGCCGCTAGCGCAGTCCAGACAAGCCGAATCTATTATCGATGAGCTCGAATGACCTGCCAGTTCCAAATAACAATTATCAACCGAATCCTTGTAACTGTTCATTTTAATTATATTTTAGTTTAACATTAACATCAAGTTAGCTTTTTATAAAAGCTCTTCTCTCATGGTCTGCGCCTGGAGCACAATGATTGGCCTGTTCCACTGTAAAGTGTGATCGGGTTAGCCCAGGTTTGAGTTCTGAAAACGGAAATTCAATTAAAGTACAGATGCCGTCTTAGGTTGTCCAGTCCTCCAGTAGCCCACAGCGAGTACAATCGTTTCCATGGGGGCGCATTTGAACATAGTGTTACAAATGTCTTGATTGGATAATATTGAACTAAATTGGTTTAGTTGGTTATTCTATTTTTTTAAATTATTTAAAAACATTTCAAACGAATTCGGCGCTTTTAGCACAGTGGTTAGCTTTTTCCGTTGTAAAAAGTGAACGGACGAGTTTCTGTTTGGGTTTTAAAATCTTCCCTTCATTGAAAAAACAGACGTTGTGCTAGCGTGGTTTAGTCACCTAGTAGGCCAGTAGCGAGTAAAACCGTTCCTTTGGGAGCGCCTTTGAACACAATGCTAAAAGTCGGTTTACAAATGTTTGATTAAATAAGATCCCTCTTAGCTATCCTAAAATAAGATCAATATTAGCATCTTTTGATGAATGTCTGTTCTCCAAAGTCACCAGTAACCCACACCATGCACTCCTTCAGATCTTCCCACCAGTCTAGTCTAAACCCCATAATACAGGGAAACGAACGCATAATAACACAAAAACGATCTACTCTTATCTTTTTTCCACTCCTTAATGAGACAAACATCGTTTTTTAGTTGAATTTTTCTTTTAGCACTTCCAGTAGATAGTTGCTAGATGCGTAATCTTGTAATTTGTTATATTATTTCCTTTTTTTGACTTCTTGTGACATTCATTTTTTGCTAATTTAACATTTTTCTCGTCATATTCCGGTTTTCCACCAAGTACACAAGTGCTGAAAAGCATTGTAGAAGTTTTGGTATCAAGACAGACTTACCTATGAATCTTTGTAATGAGAAAAAAAAACTTTTATTCGAAACTTTAAATAGTTCAAATGAAGTAATTTGAAGTAACGGCTATACAATCTTTTGCTCATTTTGAGCAATTTATCAACTTATCAAGATGGTTCTTCTTTCCGGTTGTTCACATCTCCACCTTTCGAGACAGCACCCCATTGAGCATTCTTTGCGACTTGACTACACCCACAATGAAACTCACACATAGAAAGCTCAAACATACCCCTGCACGCATACACACGTTTTATACCTACTTTGATGAAGCAACTTAGATCTGCACGAAACATAAAACCAAACCACAAGAGTATCAAGAGCCCAATAAGTCTTTAGGGAAAAAATCATAAATAATAAATTATATTTAAAAAGCGCCCAGGCAAGCACCTGAGGCGCAACTAGGTGACTGAAAAACGCCAGGAAGGCGCTTTTTCTTCATTTGAGTTACCGCTTTATATAAAGCAAGATAAGTCCACGATTTCGAAGCGGACTTCTCAACCATTATACCACGGGGGCGGAGAATTAGGAATTAAGAAACAAATAGATGCAACAAGTGTTTGTGGAGTTTATTGAAGAACTGGGCAAGTTTAAACATCCCTGCTCTCCTTCAACCTTTTCAGCGAAGACCTGGCTGTCACAGCAGCGGGCGTTCTGAAGAGGGGTAACAAAGTCAAACTAAAATCATATAATAGATTAGTTATTTCAATTTTTATTGAAGAAAATCAAGATAAACTATTGCAATATTAAATTTTGAATAAATATTCATGAAAAAAAAACGAAGAATCGTCATCATTGGTAAGTCTTTGTTTAAAAGTAAGAATATTTTTAGCACTTATCAATGAGTAAAAAATCTTGAAAGAGAATATGAACTTGTATTGATAGTGTGAAAGCCAAGTCTCATATAATATATATTGGTTGATATTAATCAAACAACGCTCAAAAGGAAGTGAATGAAAAAATTCTGAAATATCATGAGATTCAAACAATTTGGAAAAAATACGCTCAAGTGGACAAGCTATTGGTGAAAAAAAGGCACAAGAATCATATTCTAATAAAAAAGAAAAATAATTGAGCTAAAAATCGACCATTTGGCAAAAAAAATGTTGTAAAGATAAGCGATTTACGAGTTAGTATCTCTTGGAATCAATTGAATCTTTAATTAGCTGAAAATCTCACGTGAAAGTGTAAGCTCCTCCAGCAACGACCTTTTTGCACGCCTTGCAAGCCCAGATACCAACACAAGTTCTCTTCATCGTATCCTAGTTGCATGAAATAGTTGTTAAAATATAATGAAAGTTTGGAAAAGTGCCATTTGAAATCAGTTACAAATGAAAAAGAACTCATCGTCTCACCTTTCCGCAGTACGAGCAAGTGTACTTTGCGTGCTGGGTCACTTCCATCTTTTTAATATCCTTTCTCAGACTGGCACCATATCTGGTTCCATATTTACCACAGATTCCTACCTTCTTTGTTCTCTTAGCCTTAAATAGTAACGGATCAATTAATACTCCTGCAAAACACTTCTGGTTTTGATAAACATGATAAAAATTGAAATAATGGGTAGCATATTTCTTAACAATTGAATCAGCGTGTAAAATGATAACTAATGAAGATATGGAAAAAGATTTAATTATGAATCCTGACGACCGACCATTGCAACAAGAGGAAAAAGAAAAAGAATTTAAACTCAAAACATAGAACTACCATTAAATTAGAACATACAAGTTGAAACATTTGAGTTACAAAAACACTTTCAAAAAAAATTGATTTAATAAATTAAAATTAATAACAAAAATTTTCTTAATGAAATTTTCACTCTTACATTTAACCATGTAAGTTATTCAAAACATCACCAAGGAGTTTAAGTCATGACATTACCGTAACAAATAGCGATCTCCTTCAATTTTTATTTAACAATTCTACATATTATATTTTTATTTTATATTCTTATTTTGAACTACTTTAATCAGCAAAACTGGCTAATCTTGTGATGGGTTGCATATCTCAGACTTATTTCTACACGTCTTTGGCGTACAACGTCATGTTGAATAAATTCAAATCAACTCCTTGGTATAACAGAGTAGACGATGTTGTGCTACTTGGAGCTTTGCCTTTCAGATCAATCACACAAGAGGTTTTATAGTCTGATTTCCAAAAAAACACTTCAAAAGTAGATTTATGATAATAATAATTATTTAAAAAAGTAGTCAACAACTTTACATAAAAATGTGATTTGATTTCATTTTTAGCTTTTAGCTGAAGGAGTGAGAGGGGTGGTGACAGTGAATCAACCACATGAAACAAAGTTTTGGGTCAACACAAAAGAGGTTACTGTTTTGCCACTTAAAATGTATTATATAATTCGAAATTATCTATGCAAAAAATTTCATACTCATACAGGAGTGGGAGTCCTACGGAGTGAAGCAATTAGTTCTTGATACACCTGACCTCAACTCGGTGCCGAGTGACCAAAACATCCGCTCAGGGGTGGACTTTATCATGAGCATGCGCAACAAGAGCTTTCCCAACAATGTGTATGTGCACTGCAAGGCTGGCAGGTCACGCAGTGCCACCATTGTCGCCTGCTATCTGATCAGAGTGAACTTTTTTTTTTCATTGTTTGAAGTATTCCTTATTAATTATTTATTAGAATCACGTTCAAAATCTTAGTTATTAACAATCTGATTGAGCAAAAGTATTTCCAATGTGCTGCCAATATGAAACCACAGTCAAAATGTTACAAAATGACATCACAACGACACTTCTACACCAAGCAGCAACAGTACTAACTCAAAGGTTTGAAAAAACCACCATAGGATAACAGTAACATTTCAATGAAATCATCGCAACAACACTAGATGAAAAGCAAAAAAGCACAGCCACCAAGAATAACTATTCTGTCACCAACACAACATCATCATAGCCATACAATGGAGGCGCCTTTTTTCATAATCTAATCTAATCAAAAAAATTTTATGGCGTCTTTTAGCATTATGTTCAAAGACGCTTCCATGGAAACGGTTTTACGCTCTGTAGGCTACTAGAAGACTAGATACTCTAGGACGGCGTCTATACTTCAGTTGAGCTGCCGTTTCTAGAGCTCAAACCTGGGCTCGTCCAGTCACACTTTACAGCGAATAGACCGATCATTGTGCCATGGTCGCAGGCATTTTCTTGCCTTAGCACTTTAAAATATTATTATTATTATTATTGTTGTTGTTGCTTTTGTTATCATTATTGTTATTATTATTTTTATTTTTATTATTCTATTATTATTTTTTTTTATTTTTTTTTATTTTATTATTATTATTATTATTATTTATATTATTATTATTATTATTATTATTACTACTTTTATTATTTTTTTTTATTATTTTTATTATTATTATTATTATTATTATTATTATTATTATTATTATTATTATTATTATTATTATTATTATTATTATTATTATTATTATTATTATTATTATTATTATTATTATTATTATTATTATTATTATTATTATTATTATTATTATTATTATCATTGCAACCACTATCACTAAAATCACACCACTTCCACCCTGCACATCACAGCTGCACGGATGCAGCCCCAGGGAGGCTGTCAACATCGTCGCCAGCGCCCGACCACGCATCCGAATCGTCGATCGACATTGGGACGCCATCCACCGCTACCATGACAACGTGGTCACCAAGCCAATGCAAGAAAAAATTAAAACCTCTTTCAATGACATTAATGGCAGTAAAAAGTTTTGATACATGGCTGATTGAAATATTTTTTTTGTTTTTTGAATAGAAATTATATTGAAGTTGTTTTTTAGGCAACTGATGCAAACAAAAAAGTAACTCTTTTTTTTGTAGAGCCATTGAAAACTCTGCCGCTTGCTCCCATACGTCTACACTGTTTCCGTAAAGCCCTTAGAGCTTTTTACAATGTCTTTCGTACAGTTCGTGGCAGAGCCTTTTCTAAAAGTAATGAGTCAACGTTATAACAATGTTCCAATTAGAGTAGACTTTTTGAAATAATATTTTCCAAATGTACATATGCTTTCTTCTTTTTTTCATATTTTGAGAGGCTTCTGTAGACCTTGGTTTATTCTGACTGACTTGGCGCTCAGTATTTTAAAAAATATTTGTTCAACGTTAAAATTTATGAAATGATTAAAATTAGTGTTTTTAAAAATTTACTATGTTGAATTTTTTAAAGTTATAGTAAAACTAAAATTATCCGCCTCAACATTTTTTTATTGTTAAGTTTTTTTTTAACATATTTGAACATTGCTGTTGACAATGGCCTTGTCAAAAGCTGAAACTGTCGATAGACTGATGGGTTTGGTTTGTGAAGATTTTGCTTTTGATAACCTGCAGAGTCCATTGACTCAAATGCCACAAGCGGCTGTTTTAGTTTCACTGGTCTGGAGTACTGAAAGTAACGATTTAGAGGTTTTACTGACAAAAAGATCTCAGAAAGTTTCTAGTTACAAAGGCCACGTTTGTTTTCCAGGAGGAATGCGAGATAAAGAAGATAAAAATGAAATTGAAAACGCCTTACGCGAGGCTGAAGAGGAGATTGGCTTAAAGCCAGAAAAGGTGCAAGTATTGGGCGTGAGTGTGCCGTTCATAAGCAGAACAGGAGTTTTAATGAGGACGGTGATTGGTCTGGTCGACGAAAGCTTTGTACCCAAGCCCAATGATGAGGTTGAATTCGCCTTTAAGCTGCCCATTCGTCGCTTCCTCAGTCGAGAAGGCCACACATGTTTCCCCTACAACCATGCCATCACTGGCCAGTCAAGACACATCCATTCTTTCCAGGACACAGTCCTTGGACAGCACTCAGTAGAGACGTTTGGAATCACTGCTCAGGTGCTACTTGAGCTGGCTGTTGCCGTATACAAAAGGCAACCAGAGTTTGATGATTTTCAAAATGATATTTTTTCTGACTTCACTCCCTTCCACTATCAACGTAAACTTCTCACCAGAGTTGAAACAGTCAAGCAACATGGCAATGGAAAGTTGTGATTTTTAATGCGGCTTTCGACATTTCGCTTCTCATCATTAAATATTATGACTTGGGATCTTGTTGTAAATACATATGGAAATTGTTATGGTGGTAGTGAGTGCTTGTGTGACTTACTCCATCACTTCTCATTGTCTGCAATTAACCTTCAAACCTAGTGTATTCATCTATCAAAATGGCTTAAATTTAAATTTTTTTCCATTGTTTAATTTTAAATAAAATTTGTATATTTAAAATAAAAACCATTTTCAAGTAGCTGTCATTCAAACTCAATAAATGTTTCAATTGATTTTTATCGATGCGTCACTGCTGTGGTAAAAATGTAGTAGATTATAGATGCCTGTTATTGCTGAATCATTATTTTCATCATCATAATTTGTTTTATTATATGTGAGAATGAGTTGGAGATCTGAGTCTTTTTTAAAGTGGTAACTTAATAAGGTCTGATTTCATCTCAATTCTCATGAAGCTCTCAAAACCTTATTGCTTAAACAGTTCGTAACAGAGCGCTTTTGAACACCATGTAAGAAGCTCTAATGGTTTTTTATTGTATTAGAACTGCTTTCATGTCCGCAGCGCCTTTGAAGCATTCCGGTATACACAATTTTATAGTTTACAACTAATATAACTACCCTAGATTGGAGCTTTTATGAAGGCCTGCATCAATCTATAAAAAAGATGAAAATGTCGCAAGTACAAGCACAAAAATGAAATTTAAAAAAACTAAAATGTCAGAAATTCAAATATTGAAGCTGAAAATATAATATAAAACGAAGTGGAAAGTACGATTACAAACACACCCGCTACATCAAATGTGAACAAAATCAAATTTAAATGAAAATAAAAAAAATTAAGTGAAAACATTTTTGATGAAATAATAATAAATATAAATATATAAGAAAACGAGAGAGATGTGCTTCTCCATGGCACATCGCATCTGCGCCAATCCAATCAAGAAAGTTGTTATGCGGCCTTTGGTATTGTTTTCGTGCCACAAGCGCAGACGATATAATAATAGTCATAGTAAAAACAAAAAGTGAGAACTTACGAATATTTAAAGTGAAAATAGAAATAGAATTGAGAGTCAACTTGGTAAAAAATCAAAAGACTAAACAGGAGCAAAAGAAGTTGGAATAAGCAGGCATGGAAAAACTGGATATAAAATCTGATGTAATGTAATGAGATCGAGTGTAATGAAAGATTTTGATGGTGAAGATTGACTAAAACAGTTGAGGTATAATTAGGTTAAGGTGGGACCAGAGCAATAAACCAGAAAAGCAAAGAAAGTTATAAAGGCAATGAACTTAACCATCGAAGCCAGAAGGTAGAAGAATTGAGAGTAATTTAGGAACGTTCCGCTAAGAACTGCTTAAACAGATGAGTTTTGAGAGCCTCACGGAATGAAAGAAGAGAGGTGAGGTTAGAAAGAAGAGTGAAAAAGGGCCGCAGTAAGATTCGGCGTAGGTATGGTTAAGGGGGTTCATGAAAAAGTGAGAGTGGGTAGAGGATCTGAGTCCTTTGAGTGGTGGTGAGTTAAAAAGGTCAGTCGAGTAAATAGATGAAACATTATTTTTAGTTTTAAACCTGAAGGTATTTTCTTTCTGCATGTGTAATGAGTTATAACAAAAATGCAAACGAGGTTGAGGTTGTAGGTGTGTTTGTTGCTGCTTGTCGAATCCACACCACACAAATGCTGCACATTCTCTGCCATAAGTTATAAGGCTCCAGTAAATCGTGTAATTTTAAAGAGTTCATGCGTACGTTTTGAAGATCACAGTAGATTTTCCAGTTTTTTTTCATAGTCTTCATTGAATCAAATCCAAATAGACGCTGGAAATGTTAAAAAACGTAGTGATGGTCGGAAAATGAAAAAAAAATTTAAGCGATTGAGAAGTGAATGCCATGGAAAGACAACGTTTCCAGCGTTTGTCTGGATTTGCTTCAAAAAAGACTATAAAAAAAGAAATGAAAATGAACATTAGACAAACATATGCATTCAATATAATACTGTTGTTTTCTTTTGTAGTAGTTGTACAACAATATAACTACTCCAACCCTTACTAGACTCTCTGATGCCATCTCTACCAACTTCTCTCCTATAAACCTTTTAGAATTAACTGATATAATGTATTTCATGTTCTCCTCCACATGCTCTTTTGACCCCATCCCAACTTTTATATTTGAAAAGCTTTCACTCCTATTTTATCCGATAATCTTTCTCATCTAATCTAGTCTAATCAACTCATTTGTATAGCGCTGATCCACACTGTTCAAGAGCGCTCTGTTACAAACTATCCTACCGCGGGCTTTTTCTACGGAAGACTCTTCCTTCTAACGCCACCTCCCTCACTTTTCTTCTTTCATTTTGTAAGGTTCTCAGGACTCATCTGTTTAAGCAGTTTTCAGCGGAACGTTCCTAAATCACCCTCAATTCTCTTAGCTCCTAGCTTCCATGGTTAAGTTCATTACCTCTATAACTTTCTTTGCTTTTCTGGCTCATTGCTTACCTTATAATACCTCAATTACTTCAGCCAATCTTCGCCATCAACATCTCTCATTACCCTCGACCTCATTTACCTTGATTTTATACCCGATTTTTTACTTCCGGCCTATTCGAACTGTTTGCTTCAATCTGGTCTAATGAACTTTTATCAGTTTGACTCTCAATTCTGTCCTACTTTTCACCATGAATATTTGTAATTTATTATTATTATTATTATTATTATTATTATTATTATTATTATTATTATTATTATTATTATTATTATTATTATTATTATTATTATTATTATTATTATTATTATTATTATTATTATTATTATTATTATTATTATTATTATTATTATTATTATTATTATTATTATTATTATTATTATTATTATTATTATTATTATTATTATTATTATTACTTATGTTATTATACCACGTCTGCACCTGTGGCATAAGGATCGGCCTGTTCCGCAGTAAAGTGTGACAGACAAGCCAAGGTTTGAGCTCCAGAAACGAAAACCAAACGAAAGTATATATGCCTTTCCAGAGTATCTAGTCTTCAATAGCTTACGGTTAGTAAAACTGTTTCGTGGAAGCGCCTTTGAACATAATGCTAAAAAGCGCTTTACAATTTCTTGATTAGATTAGAATAGATTTCTAGGACTTCCGTAACTTCTATGACGATGGTACATCCATGTCGAAAACGAAGAATAACTACGAGCTGTAGTGACGGAAAAGAATATCATGAAAGTTCTGCGCCTTTAGAGGAAGAATGAGGACTAGATGATGTTATTTTATTATGATTATTTTTTATAATTATTGTTTAAACATTTTATATAAATATTTTTGAATCCAGTTCATAGAGATGAAGTTTTAATCAAAAACTTTTTTTAAGGGAGGATGGTATGGCAAAATAAGTAATCTAATGATTATTATCTCCAAATTTCACCATGCCTTAAGAAGTACACAAGTTCCAAATAAACGCGTTGATAAAAAGATAGACCAAGAAAAATATATTGAA
>OX387252.1:5686621-5711621 GCA_947562095.1 Branchellion lobata | reverse complement strand
GCATTAACATGAATATTATTATAGTGGCATTAACCCCATAGAGTTTCGAGACCATTAGCAGCGTTATTAAGGATACATTTAATCACACATCATCCATAGCCTCAGTTGCTTGCTTTAGTGCTTTAAAATTCAGCTATATCATTATTTGTTTACTCATTAATTTATTATTTCAATTATCTATTTATTTATTCAACTGTTCATTAATTTATCTATCTATTGAATTAATTATTGTCACCCTGGACCACTGAGCAGGTGTGGGACATCGGAGGGCAGCCAAGGTTCAGGAGCATGTGGGAGAGGTACTGCAGAGGAGTGCATGCCATTGTGTGAGTGGCTGAGGGGAGAGGGCTCAATGGGTGGATGAGTGGAGTGAATAACTGAAAGAATGCATGAGTGAATGAATTAATGAATAGATGAGTAAATAGGTAGGTGAATGCATGAGTGAATGAATTAATGAATAGATGAGTGAATGGGTGGGTGAATGAATACTTGCTCAAAAAAGTTTAAATGGATAAGCCCATTTCACCCACTCACCCATCCAACCCTCACTCATTCACCCTCCAAGGTACATGTTGGATGCAGCAGACCACGAGAAGATAGACGTGTCTCGGCAGGAGTTACACTCGCTGGTGGAAAAGCCCCAGCTGGCCGGCATCCCCATCCTCGTGCTCGCCAACAAAAAGGACCTACCAGGAGCCCTTGACGCCAGTGACGTCATCGATCAACTGTGGGTGGTGGGGTGGTATTTTGGGGGTTTTTTGGGGAAGGAAAAACCGAATTGAGAGGAACTTCAAGCACGAATTCTCGAAATTACATTACAACAAAATTTCGCCAATTTCTCTACTGCTTTACCATCATGCATTCATTCATTACACTGATGCATGGAGCATGAATGAGGCCTCACCTTCAATCACAACTTCCACAACTCCTCCCACAATCTTCACAACCTCCACGACTCCTCCCACAACCTCCACAACCTCTACAACTCCTCCCACAACTACCATTACTCCTCCCACAACCTTCAGAAATCTTCCCACAACCTCCACAACTCATCCCACAACCTTCACAACTCCTCCCACAATCTTCACAACCTCCACAACTCCTCCCACAATCTTCACAACCTCCACAACTCCTCCCACAACCTCTACAACTCTTCCCACAACCTCCACAACTTCTACAACTCCTCCCACAACTTTCACACCCTCCACAACTCCTCCCACAATCTCCACAACTCCTCCCACAACTTTCACACCCTCCACAACTCTTCCCACAACCTCCACAACTTCTACAACTCCTCCCACAATTTTCACACCCTCCACAACTCCTCCCACAATCTCCACAACTCCCCCCACAACTTTCACATTCTCCACAACTCCTCCCCCAATCTCCACAACTTTCACACCCTCCACAACTCCTCCCACAATCTCCACAACTCCCCCCACAACTTTCACACCCTCCACAACTCCCCCCACAACTTTCACACCCTCCACAACTCTTCCCACAACCTCCACAACTCCTCCCACAACTTTCACACCCTCCACAACTCCTCCCACAATCTCCACAACTCCCCCCACAACTTTCACACCCTCCACAACTCCTCCCACAACTTTCACACCCTCCACAACTCCTCCCACAATCTCCACAACTCTTCCCACAACCTCCACAACTTTTCCCACAACCTCCACAACATCCACAACTCCCCCCACAACTTTCACACCCTCCACAACTCTTCCCACAATCTTCACAACTCCTCCCACAACCTCTAAAACTCCTCCCACAGCAACCTTTCCAATATCAGCAACCGCGAGGTGAGTCTTAATTCCTTGTAATGATGATGATGATGATGATGATGATGATGATGATGATGATGATGATGATGATGATGATGATGATGATGATGATGATGATGATGATGATGATGATGATGATGATGATGATGATGATGATGATGATGATGATGATGATGATGATGATGATGATGATGATGATGATGATGATGATGACGACGACGACGACGATGATGATGATGATGAGGACGGCGACGACGATGATGGTGATGATGATGATGATGATGATGATGATGATGATGATGATTATTATGAGAACGACGACGACGATGATGATGATGATGATGATGATGATGATGATGATGATGATGATGATGTCTAACTTTGCAACTCAGTTCCTTGTTTTGGCGATTCAATAAATTTAGAATAATAGTAAAAATGATAATGATGATAATTATTTTTTTTTAATTATTGTTATTTCACCGATCTCTCAAACACCACCCAGGTCTGTTGCTACTCCATCTCGTGCAAGGAACAACACAACATCGGTGAGTTACTTTCCTTTCAACTGCTTCATCATCATCATCATCATCATCATCATCATCATCATCACCATCATCATCATCGTCGTCGTCGTCCTCATCATCATCATCATCGTCGTCATCATCATCATCATCATCATCATCATCATCATCTTCATCATCATTTTCATTATTCTATCGTTATTTATTTGTTCATTTATTCATTTATTTTTTTATTTTTATTAAATTTTATTCTTTTCATAACCACTCACAGACATCACAATCCAGTGGTTAATCAACCATTCAAAGTCACGTGAAACTGCTTGAAACAACATCATCATCATCATCACTACCACCGCCACCACCACCACCAACACCACCACCATCATTGCCTCTATTGCTAATTCATATAACCACCATCTTCACCACCATCATATTTATCACCACCATTTTCATAACCACCCTACTTATTCCTTCTTGTGAGGGTGATGATGAGCGGATTAATTTCATTATCTACACTGAAAGGAAAGAATGTTGACGTTTTGAGGTCTCTGCCAGTGATGTGTTAAATCTGTTATTGTGTTAACTTATTCAATTTTCAATAATAATACGTTATGTTAATGTTTTCAATTAACTCATATGTCAGAATAATTTTTCAATTGATCAATAGAGATAATTGGTGTGTTAACTTAATTACCACGCCTAATTAATATTAGTCTACGAATGCTCACCAACGCCTCTGTTACAAGTGCTACAACGATTATAACATAATAATAATAATAAATTAAATAATAATATTATTATATTTATTGTTATTATTATTAACTAACGATAATTGTTATTATAAAAATACAACAACAATACAAACAATGTTAGCGTCTGCTTACATAGTGTACCCTTATTCGAAAATGAATGTTATAATAGAGTTACGTGTTAATAATTAGGTTAGTGGGTCACGGCAGCTTGGGATAATGGTAATAGCTTTTGTTTTAATATGTTCGTACTTCTTCGTTTCAATCACCAAATGTTTAGCGCTTAATTATTGAAGCGATCATTTTATTTTGTCGCCTTTCACTGTTGCGCTTTTCAATTTACTCAATAAATTGTGGTTTTGTAACTCACACACCTTTGTTCCTCTTACTTCTGGAACCACCCCCCCCTACAATGTATGTATAATCTCTCCACAACAATGTATAACAACAACACTCCCTACTTATCTATTTTTATATTTATAGCAGCAACAATAATATTTGCCCCATACAGGCTTTTCTGATAGAAAGTCGTTATCTAATCTAATCTAATCTAATCCAATTGACACATTTTTAACTAGCTCTAGCAGTATGTTCAAAGGCGCTTCCGTGGAAACGGTTCTACTCATTGTGGGCTTTTAGGTAACTAGACATTCTAGGACGGCGTTTGTTCTTTAATTAAGTTGCCGCTTTAAAAACTCAAACCTGAGCTCACCCAATCACGCTTTACAGCGGTACAGTTCAATCATTAGTCCGCAGGCACAGATTCTGATTTGAATGCAGTCTTGAAGAACTTGAGGCACCCATGAAGCGGGTGAAAACCATAAAGTGCCGCAGGATTGAAACCTCTTCCTACTTTCCACGACATCCTCAATTCTCTTTCGTCTTTTCTTTTATTCCTTTTTCTCTAAACTTTTTCTCATTTTTATTCCTCTTTGTGAGACGGTTTACGGCAATAATAAAAACATTTTTGAGCATTTAAACTCAAGAACATAATAAAGAATCGTCAGCATCCCGTTGGTTGGTTAACTAGGTTCAAATTTCTAGCTTCGATCTTCGACCAAACTGTTGAAGAAAGTGAACAAGGGCGACTCAAGCAAACGCCACATTAGTGACCTTGTGAGTTCTTCGATTAAATATCATTTTAACCATCTTCGCGAAATGGATTTTTTTACACAGCACCAGCTCGCAATCTCATGATTTCAAACACCTCCATAGCTTCTTCAACAAAATCCATTAAAAGTTTACAACTCCACCCCTGTTGATTAGTAATATCATTCTTATAATTAGTAGAACAGGAAGACGACAAAACACGTGCATTGATTCATCCACTGACTCCTCAAGCCACAAGTGAGACCTTGCTTCGAACAGCAGTATGTGTTACGCCACCAACACACAGTCACCACCACTGTAGAGGTGCTGTCGCAAACGCCGTTGTAAGTTCACAAAGAACAAATAATTGGATGAACGAAGAAACTAAACCGCACAAACAAAAATATCAACCTTCTTCCTCCGGAGTTTATTACGGTTTAACCTTTAAATTGAGTGGCCTCGAAACTTTACGGGGTTAATGCCACTATAATAATATTCGTGTTTGTATTGTATTGCATTTAAATAGAAGAACTATCGTCATATATTGAATTGCTATTGTGTTTAATAAAATAAACAATTGCGATAAAACAAAGTGAATTCCTAAAACACATATGATAAGTGTTGCAACCGCGGTGAAAACCCCTAGTTCAATCGAAGCACCACAGTATAGCAAAAACAATAATAATAACAATAAAAATAAATAATAATAATAATAGTAATAATAAAAATAATAAAGAAAAAATAAATCTTTTAAAGCGCCAAGGCAAGTAACTGAGGCGCAAAAAACAAGAAGAAAGCGAGGATGAGGTTGAAAATGGATGAGGGAGTTGGAGGGAGCTGGCGGTTGGAGGGTGGTGAAGGAGGAGTTGATACTGTGAAGGATTAATATATGAATGAAAACACCCTATGGACAAGTTGTGAGTGGAAATCCATATTGAAATATTGAAATGAAGATGATAATGAGTAAAAGTAAAAGAAATACAATAAGAAGCATGTGTTGTTTTAACTATTTATTAATTAAAAAAAAAATTAACAAAAAAAATGACGTAAATATTAATAAATAAGATTTGAAATAAACTGAATATAATTGATGATATTATTATTATTATTTGCCAAGCTCGGGGAAATCATCAACTGAAGAAACATCCAGAGTTCTCTTTTTCCTCGCTTTCATTCCGTACTTACTGTCACTGCCGCCAAGGCCTGACGCAGTGTTAAAAAAGATGATCATGTACACACACCCACTCACTCACTCACTCACCCACACCCACACACACACACACACACACACACACACACACACACACACACACACACAAACACAAAAAAACACACCTTGGTTACGAATTGCAGGAGGAATGTATTTTTGAGGCTTCACTTCAGCTTTCACTTCTTGATAATAGACAAAGCATGGGGTGAATGTATAAGTTATTACTAATATATTAATTTTAACAGACAGGAATTTACACAAAGATGTTTGAAGAAGGTTTTAATGACACTCATGATAATATTAACTACTTCAATAGCTCATTAGTGATAAATAAAGCTGAAACCACCTGGGACTTCTTGGGATGGCTGTGGTGGAGCTTCTACCTCTTGTGGCACTGTGGTTGAAAAGATGGAATGCTGATGAAGATGGAAAATGCAAAAAAAATGGTGACATACCTGCTTTACTAACTGGCTTCCAGGGTCCCTGTGGAGAGTCCTTTTCATTGGTGCTCCCACCATTGTCTGACTGGCCTGCTGCATCGGTCAGTTCATTGTCCGCTTTGCTGCTGTATGATCAGTCAAAATGACTGTTGGTGCTTAGCTTTTTGTTAATAAACGTAAAAGTAAAAATTTTTAATGTAAGAAACCAGTTAATTGCTTACATCAAGCCTAGATTTTGAATTTTCAAGTCACAGATATCTACATCTTTTTCTTCTTCCACTATTGTCCACTCATCATCTTCAACTTGATTATTCTGTTAAGTGAGCATATTTTAAATAACCCAAACATGTAAAATTAATTTAGATATTTTTTAAATGTTTAAACATTTTAATAAAGTTTCGAACTAATAATTTTTTTGAAATCTTACAAAAAAAGTAAAATTGAATTTGAAAACCTTTGAGGATTCTTCATTCATATTTTCTTTATCCTTTGACTTGCGATTTGCCTTTTGCAACTTTTTCTCCAGCATCTGCCCTATTTCATCGGGAGTGATTCTCGTCTTTGTTGACTTCTTTTTTATTTTGTCTTTTTTCGCAAAAAAATTGTCCAAACTTTCATTTTCAGCCATTTTGAAATGAACTGCGCAAGGCACCGGCTCACACTATAGAACTCCTCGTTTGATGATAGCTTAGGAAGTCATGACGGACGTTCTAACTACCCAAGTTTACTGTTTATAAATATTTTTTTCAACTGAATTCATAAAAACAAAAATTTATTTTTTTAACAACGTAATTTCTTTGTTTCATTGTTTAAATTTTTATGTAATTGTTATTTTGAACTTTGAAAAAATTATTTCTTTTGATCACCGAATATGTAAAAATTTTTCGGGCAATTTTTCATGAATAAAAGAATAATAAAATTTATACGCAATTTTTTGTTCCTATACATAGGATCCAAATGATGCAAAGTGAAGGTATATTATAATAAGAGCAATGTGAAGGCTCATGTCTGATTTTTTAAATGTCTTAAATGTCATGACCGTTTCAAGGTAGTTATGGTTTAGAAAAAAATAATTGAAAATAAGGCCAAAAAGTATTTTTATTTCCACGCAGGTTGGTTACTCATAGTCAAATTAAAAAATGTAATTTGTTGAAAGCATGCTATGGTCTAAATAAAGAATGTCCGGAAATTATTCCACTTTTCGAGCCTCTCTGCTGCTCTTGAAAAACATTTTTTTGTTTTTTTGTGTTGGTTGAAGCTTTCGAATATTTCGCTTTGAATCTTTTTTAGGTTATAATTCATTATTTAGTTGTTTTTAAACCCAAATTACAAAAATTACATCCAACAAATCTCTTTAAATATTATACTTTTCTTTCAATCTTCAAAAAAACATAGTCGTGAGAACTATTAGTTAGATTGAACCTCATTAACGATTTAATATTTTTATTCAAAACCGTTATATTTTGACTACAATCATCATTTTAAAACCCAATTATTTCATTTTTGGCCTTGAAAGGTTTTGGTTTATGACATTATACTAGTGTTTTCATTTATTGTATTTCGTGTTGTATTATAACCTCATAATTTTGCAGGCAATTTAATTAAACATTTCTAAATTATTCTTCTCCATTTTAGTTCAAAATCTGGGAGAATGGCACCATCACGAGACATCACACGCAACATCCTTCTCGCCCTCTCCCTCCCCCTTACACTCATCTTTTTCTACTATCTTCTTAAGCAGCAACGAGGTTACACATAGTTGCACATGGTATTGTGTAATATAATTTTTCATTGTATTAAATCATATCTTTTTTCTGTTGTAGTGAATTGTATCCTATTGGGTTTTATTGTGTTGTTTAATGAAGGCATACCACCCACAGATGAAAAGGAGGATGAGGAGGGAGAGGGGGAAGAGGGTAGTGTTGTGAAGAAGGTTTCTCGTGAGCATATCTACTCTGTTGTTGGCAAGGCAGGCTGCAACATCAGGGAGGTGGGCTTGATTATTGTTGCTTTTATTGCAACAATGTTGTTGTTGTAGCTATTGTTTCAACAATGTCGTTGAATAATCACTTAAAAACATCCATAACACAAAAACATTAAAACTGACAACTATACTGACAAAACTAACAACCACAACAACAACACCAGATCCAGCGAAGATCGGGCACCAGGATAAGTATTTTAAAGAGGTCATCTGAAGAGTGGCACTTGGTATTGCGAGGCAGGGATGTGGCTCTGGCAGTCCGTTTGATTGACAGCTCAATAGCCACTGACTCTTCCCTCGCCGAAACATCATTGGTCCTTTATGTGCCAATCATCCTTGCCGACCTTCTTATGGGTGTGTTTCTCGTTTCTTTGTTCACATGCACCAACACACTCACACGTCAAACACCTTTTTTGTTTTCGGCAAGTATTCAATTGAAGTATCAAAAATATTAGTATTAGCAGTATTAAAAATGATAATTGTGATAATAAAAGCCACACTTACTAGACTAATATTATTATTCAGCATAACTACCAGTGAACTACTATTGATCAGAGACATTAGTCACAGTAGTAAATAGTTTCCCATAACTATTCTCACTGTCTCCAGTAACAATAACGCACACCAGAGAAACAAGGGGAGTTGTTGAAGAGGGTATCGTGTGGGGCGCGGGTGAGGGTGGAGAGGGGGGAAAGGAGGGGTAAGCGCCCTTATGTGGAGGTGCATGTGAGTGGCACCTCTCAAGCAGTGCAAGATGCCAAGGTGGGTGGGGTTTGGAAAAAAGAGGAGTTGCTATGTGTGGTTTGTGTAATTTTTCACGTGGTTTGTTGTGTGGTTTGTAGGGGGGGAGGGGTTGTGTTTTGGTTACACACCTCTCAAACATACTGTAGCTGTCAAGAGTGCATAACCAAAATTAATAAATTAAATGAAATAAAAATAACTTAATAATAATTATAAAAAAGAAATGATATAACGGTTGTCAATGACAAAATACATTAATTAGAAAATTTATATTAAAATATAAGTTGAACGCCTCATAATTTATTAAAAGCAGACGACTGTTAGAACCGGTATATAAGAGCTGGAACATTCTAGAACGATTGGACGCGTAACGCAGAGTTCGATTTCGTTGCGGTGATATCGCTATTATAAAAAATGACTTTATTTATTCTTTCATTTTCGAATGAAAAAAAAAAAAAAACAATTAAAAATTTCTTTCAATCGGCCCCCAATGGAAAAACCCACCGAAAATTCCAATGGAAAAACCCAACAAGAAAACTCAACGAGGATCCCAACGAAATCTATTTTTACAAACCCCAACTACAGCTTCGACTTTTCTACCAATAACAATTTGGGCTTTTCTGCAACAGCAACAATTTTGACAACCACACCAATAGTTTCAGCAACCTCAACAATTTCAATAGACCCGGTAACATTTGCAACAACAAAAATACAACATTTCGCAACCCCAACAAAACAACATGATTTTCTCACAACAACTACATTACCTTTACCAACAACAACAGCCACCAACACAACAACAAGCAAGCATGAGTGTCAAGAAAAAACCCCAATTCAACCAACCATCGTTTCTCATTAACCAACCACCACTCTTCACCAACCCTTCCATCAACCAACCACCACTCTTCACCAACCCTTCCATCAACCAACCACCACTCTTCACCAACCTCTCCTCAACCAACCATCCACTCAGCTCAAAAAAGCCTCAAGTCACTAAAACGCTCAATAATTGATCTTTCAATTAATTAATTAATTAATTATTGGATAATCCGATCAAAAGCCACCTGCTTTTACAGAAGATTCATTCAAAAAAATCAGCTTCCACCATACAATCTCGTCAAACATTAATTGGAAGCACCAACAAGAAAAATCACACGTTGCCCAATGAGCTACTCACGTATAGAAAGGCATAAAACTGCTTGGCTTATGGTACTTTTGGCCAAAATGAAACAAGACATTACGAAATTTGTAGCCACTTGTCTGTCTTGCCAAAAAACGAAAATCCACAACAAAAGTGCTATGAAGCAGCCAATGTACCCATTCAACAAAAAACTCAAGGAGGAAAGTTATCTTTGGTCTAACAAAAAACCAAAATAAGCATTTTAAAAATCAAAGAAAGTTTAATCAATATAAAAATAGCATATAAGACTACGTCTCAAAGGGGTGACTCTTGTAGCGGTCAAGATGCACAAAAAAATTGATAAATTAAATGAAAACAAAATAACATTTAATAATAATTATAAAGAAGAAATAATATAACGGTTGTCAATAACAAAACACATTAATTCGCAATTTTATAATAAATTCGGAGTTGAACGCCTCATAGTTATATAAGAGCAGACTACTGCTAGAACCGGTATATGAGCACTGGAACATTCTAGAACGATAAGACGCGTGACATATTTGTTCGTTTTGGTGATATCGCTTTTATAAAGAAGAACCTCATTTATTCTTTTATCGTCATATAAAACAACAAAAGCAAAAGAAAATCTCTTTCAACACCACTACCTCACTCTAGAGAAGCATAGTGGAACAAATGAGGCTGATGGAGACAGCATCCCACACAGGTATGTTGCATGCTGCATGTTGCATGTTGCACGTTGCATTGTATGTTGTATGTTGCACGTTGCATTGTATGTTGCATGTTGCACGTTGCATTGTATGTTGTATGTTGCACGTTGCATTGTATGTTGCATGTTGCACGTTGCATTGTATGTTGTATTTTGCACGTTGCATTGTATGTTGCATGTTGCATCGTAGGCTGTTAACGTGTTACCACAGGGGCTGAGTGGAGAGCCAGTGGAGTGGAGCCGAGGGAGTTGCAAGGGGCTCTGTTGAAAGAAGTAGTCAAGAGTTGCTGTGGAGGAAGAGGAGGAAGAAGAGTATTTGATGATGGACGAGAAAGAGAGAAGAGAGAGGAAAATTGGAAGAGTGTCAAGAATAGCGGAAAGGGTGAGATGAAGGTGGAAAAGAAAGATGAAGTGAGGGTGGGAGGGGAGAAAAAGGAGTGGAAGGGGGTGATTGAGAGAAGGGAGGAAGTGGTGGAGAGGAAGGAGAACGTGATTGAGGGTAAGTTCTATGAGGGTGTGTGCGATCACAGAGGAGTGGAGGAGAGTGGTTACTACGGTGATGAGGTGGGAAATATATATCGAAGTCACGTGGACTTTAAGCTGAAGGGAGGAATCGGAGGTGGAAAGGGATGTCACGTGGTATTGGAAAAGAAGAAGATGGGAGTGGACGGTGAGGAGGTGTGTGTGGGAAAGAGTGTTCTGATGGGAAATGGTGAGATCACATCAGGAAAAGCTTTGAAAGAAAGAGGGAAGAAAGAGGAAGGAGGGGAGAAGAATGCGAATAAGAAAGAGGAAGAGTTGGAAGAAGGAGAAAAAAATGAAAAAAAAAATAAAGAAAATGTGCTTAAAGAAAGACAGAAGGAGTTGAAAGGAGGAGAGAAGGAGTTGAAAGGAGGAGAGAAGGAGTTGAGAAAAGGAGGAAAGAAGGAGTTGAAAGGAGGAGAGAAGGAGTTGAAAGGAGGAGAGAAGGAGTTGAAAGGAGGAGAGAAGGAGTTGAGAAAAGGAGGAAAGAAGGAGTTGAAAGGAGGAGAGAAGGAGTTGAAAGGAGGAGAGAAGGAGTTGAAAGGAGAAGAGAAGGAGTTGAAAGGAGGAGAAGAGGAGTTGAGAAAAGGAGGAGAGAAGGAGTTGAGAAAAGGAGGGGTGGTTGTGAGGAACAAGGCGTTTGAGAAGATCAGGGAGTTGGAGGGAGAGGCATTGTACCAGGGTGATGAGGCACTCAAGTACCCGAGCATCAAGCATCACAGGCTCTTAACCGCTCTCTTGAGGCTGTATGAGGAGGAGGGTGAGAAGGGTTATGGGGCGAAAACTGCCCTGAGAAGGCAAATTATCACGAACATTAGTAACAACTGTTATGGCAACGAACAACAACGACAACAACAACAACAACAACAACAACAACAACAACAACAACAACAACAACAACAACAACAACAACAACAACTGACAAAACAACAAAAAAGAAATGACTTTGACAACACAAAGAATGACAGAAATTATTTAAAGAGTGTGGAAAACGTTGAATATGAAAGAGAAGCAAAAAGCACGGAGAAAGTGAGAGCAGGACAAGCCTTTGAAGCAGAATCTCTGTCGCAACACAAGTCTTTGGAAGCTCGAATCGACATGAAGGAATGCTCTCATGTGGAAGAGCAAGTTCCTGTGGTGGCTGAAGAATGTGTCAAAGAGAAGGCAGACTCAAAGAAGCTTCAGCGGCCCAGAAAGACTTCTGAGAAGTCAGGAGGTGCAAGCTTGAAAGAAGAGGGAGTGCTTTGTGGTCTGTTGGCAGAAGAAGAAAGCAAATCAATGGAGCATGGAGAAGCCATATCGGTGCTGAGCAGGATGGAACGCTGTGAGTTGGGAGTTCACAAGGCCGACATCAAGACGCTGTTGACCTTCATCGAAGGAGAGAGACAAGAAGGCAGTGAGAAGAAGGAAGTGTCATTGCCGACTCACAAGAAGACCCATGATGGGGCGCTGAAGACTCATGATGTGGCACTGAAGACCCATGATGTAGCGCTGAAGACGCAAGATGCGGCAGTGAAAAAGGTTTCATCGATGGCTTTAGGCGACCTGAACAAAGAGAACATCATCCGGCATCAGGAGTACCTGGATAAAGAACTGCAAGACGTCACAGACGAAGATGTATGTGGTTTCGACACTGTGGTTCGGAGACGAAACAAGCATTCGGAATGCAGAGGCGACCACAAAGATACTGTACAGGCCGAATCTTTGCAGCAGCAGCAGCAGCAGAAGCAGGAGTTTGTGTCGCAAGGGCCACATGTGGTAGTCGATTCCAAGGACCACACGTCGCTACAAAAGCCTTTGGAAGCTCGAATCGACATGAAGGAATGCTCTCATGTGGAAGAGCAAGTTCGTACGGTAGCTGAAGAATGTGTCGGGGAGAAGGCAGACTCAAAGAAGCTTCAGCGGCCCAGAAAGACTTCAGAGAAGTCAGGAGGTGCAAGCTTGAAGGAGGAGGGAGTGCTTTGTGGCCTGGTGGCAGAAGAAGAAAGCAAATCAATGGAGCATGGAGAAGCCATATCGGTGCTGAGCAGGATGGAACGCTGTGAGTTGGGAGTTCACAAGGCCGACATCAAGACGCTGTTGACCTTCATCGAAGGAGAGAGACAAGAAGGCAGTGAGGAGAAGGAAGCGTCATTGCCGACTCAAAAGAAGACCCATGATGTAGCGTTGAAGACTCATGATGTGGCGCTGAAGACTCATGATGTGGCGCTGGAGACCCATGATGTAGCGCTGAAGACACAAGATGCGCCAGTGAAAAAGGTTTCATCGATGGCTTTAGGCGACCTGAACAAAGAGAACATCATCCGGCATCAGGAGTACCTGGATAAAGAACTGCAAGACGTCACAGACGAAGATGTACGTGGTTTCGACACTGTGGTTCGGAGACGAAACAAGCATTCGGAATGCAGAGGCGACCACAAAGATACTGTAGAGGCCGAATCTTTGCAGAAGCAGCAGCAGCAGAAGCAGGTGTTTGTGTCACAAGGGCCACATGTGGTAGTCGATTCCAGGGACCACACGTCGCTACAAAAGTCTTTGGAAGCTCGAATCGACATGAAGGAATGCTCTCATGTGGAAGAGCAAGTTCCTGTGGTAGCTGAAGAATGTGTCGAGGAGAAGGCAGACTCAAAGAAGCTTCAGCGGCCCAGAAAGACTTCTGAGAAGTCAGGAGGTGCAAGCTTGAAGGAGGAGGGAGTGCTTTGTGGCCTGGTGGCAGAAGAAGAAAGCAAATCAATGGAGCATGGAGAAGCCATATCGGTGCTGAGCAGGATGGAACGCTGTGAGTTGGGAGTTCACAAGGCCGACATCAAGACGCTGTTGACCTTCATCGAAGGAGAGAGACAAGAAGGCAGTGAGGAGAAGGAAGCGTCATTGCCGACTCACAAGAAGACCCATGATGAAGCGCTGAAGACTCATGATGTGGCGCTGAAGACTCATGATGTGGCGCTGGAGACACATGATGTGGCGCTGAAGACGCAAGATGCGGCAGTGAAAAAGGTTTCATCGATGGCTTTAGGCGACCTGAACAAAGAGAACATCATCCGGCATCAGGAGTACCTGGATAAAGAACTGCAAGACGTCACAGACGAAGATGTACGTGGTTTCGACACTGTGGTTCGGAGACGAAACAAGCATTCGGAATGCAGAGGCGACCACAAAGATACTGTAGAGGCCGAATCTTTGCAGCAGCAGCAGCAACAGCAGCAGCAGCAGAAGCAGGAGTTTGTGTCGCAAGGGCCACATGTGGTAGTCGATTCCAGGGACCACACATCGCAACAAAAGTCTTTGGAAGCTCGAATCGACATGAAGGAATGCTCTCATGTGGAAGAGCAAGTTCCTGTGGTGGCTGAAGAATGTGTCGAGGAGAAGGCAGACTCAAAGAAGCTTCAGCGGCCCAGAAAGACTTCTGAGAAGTCAGGAGGTGCAAGCTTGAAGGAGGAGGGAGTGCTTTGTGGCCTGGTGGCAGAAGAAGAAAGCAAATCAATGGAGCATGGAGAAGCCATATCGGTGCTGAGCAGGATGGAACGCTGTGAGTTGGGAGTTCACAAGGCCGACATCAAGACGCTGTTGACCTTCATCGGAGGAGAGAGACAAGAAGGCAGTGAAAAGAAGGAAGCGTCATTGCCGACTCACAAGAAGACCCATGATGTAGCGTTGAAGACTCATGATGTGGCGCTGAAGACTCATGATGTGGCGCTGAAGACCCATGATGTAGCGCTGAAGACACAAGATGCGCCAGTGAAAAAGGTTTCATCGATGGCTTTAGGCGACCTGAACAAAGAGAACATCATCCGGCATCAGGAGTACCTGGATAAAGAACTGCAAGACGTCACAGACGAAGATGTACGTGGTTTCGACACTGTGGTTCGGAGAAGAAACAAGCATTCGGAATGCAGAGGCGACCACAAAGACACTCTAGAGGCCGAATCTTTGCAGCAGCAGCAGCAGAAGCAGGAATTTGTGTCGCAAGGGCCACATGTGGTAGTCGATTACAGGGACCACACGTCGCTACAAAAGTCTTTGGAAGCTCGAATCGACATGAAGGAATGCTCTCATGTGGAAGAGCAAGTTCCTGTGGTGGCTGAAGAATGTGTCAAGGGGAAGGCAGACTCAAAGAAGCTTCAGCGGCCCAGAAAGACTTCTGAGAAGTCAGGAGGTGCAAGCTTGAAGGAGGAGGGAGTGCTTTGTGGCCTGGTGGCAGAAGAAGAAAGCAAATCAATGGAGCATGGAGAAGCCATATCGGTGCTGAGCAGGATGGAACGCTGTGAGTTGGGAGTTCACAAGGCCGACATCAAGACGCTGTTGACCTTCATCGAAGGAGAGAGACAAGAAGGCAGTGAGGAGAAGGAAGCGTCATTGCCGACTCACAAGAAGACCCATGATGAAGCGCTGAAGATTCATGATGTGGCACTGAAGACCCATGATGTAGCGCTGAAGACGCAAGATGCGGCAGTGAAAAAGGTTTCATCGATGGCTTTAGGCGACCTGAACAAAGAGAACATCATCCGGCATCAGGAGTACCTGGATAAAGAACTGCAAGACGTCACAGACGAAGATGTATGTGGTTTCGACACTGTGGTTCGGAGACGAAACAAGCATTCGGAATGCAGAGGCGACCACAAAGATACTGTACAGGCCGAATCTTTGCAGCAGCAGCAGCAGCAGAAGCAGGAGTTTGTGTCGCAAGGGCCACATGTGGTAGTCGATTCCAAGGACCACACGTCGCTACAAAAGCCTTTGGAAGCTCGAATCGACATGAAGGAATGCTCTCATGTGGAAGAGCAAGTTCGTACGGTAGCTGAAGAATGTGTCGGGGAGAAGGCAGACTCAAAGAAGCTTCAGCGGCCCAGAAAGACTTCAGAGAAGTCAGGAGGTGCAAGCTTGAAGGAGGAGGGAGTGCTTTGTGGCCTGGTGGCAGAAGAAGAAAGCAAATCAATGGAGCATGGAGAAGCCATATCGGTGCTGAGCAGGATGGAACGCTGTGAGTTGGGAGTTCACAAGGCCGACATCAAGACGCTGTTGACCTTCATCGAAGGAGAGAGACAAGAAGGCAGTGAGGAGAAGGAAGCGTCATTGCCGACTCACAAGAAGACCCATGATGTAGCGTTGAAGACTCATGATGTGGCGCTGAAGACTCATGATGTGGCGCTGGAGACCCATGATGTAGCGCTGAAGACACAAGATGCGCCAGTGAAAAAGGTTTCATCGATGGCTTTAGGCGACCTGAACAAAGAGAACATCATCCGGCATCAGGAGTACCTGGATAAAGAACTGCAAGACGTCACAGACGAAGATGTACGTGGTTTCGACACTGTGGTTCGGAGACGAAACAAGCATTCGGAATGCAGAGGCGACCACAAAGATACTGTAGAGGCCGAATCTTTGCAGAAGCAGCAGCAGCAGAAGCAGGTGTTTGTGTCACAAGGGCCACATGTGGTAGTCGATTCCAGGGACCACACGTCGCTACAAAAGTCTTTGGAAGCTCGAATCGACATGAAGGAATGCTCTCATGTGGAAGAGCAAGTTCCTGTGGTGGCTGAAGAATGTGTCGAGGAGAAGGCAGACTCAAAGAAGCTTCAGCGGCCCAGAAAGACTTCTGAGAAGTCAGGAGGTGCAAGCTTGAAGGAGGAGGGAGTGCTTTGTGGCCTGGTGGCAGAAGAAGAAAGCAAATCAATGGAGCATGGAGAAGCCATATCGGTGCTGAGCAGGATGGAACGCTGTGAGTTGGGAGTTCACAAGGCCGACATCAAGACGCTGTTGACCTTCATCGAAGGAGAGAGACAAGAAGGCAGTGAGGAGAAGGAAGCGTCATTGCCGACTCACAAGAAGACTCATGATGTGGCGCTGAAGACTCATGATGTGGCGCTGGAGACCCATGATGTAGCGCTGAAGACACAAGATGCGCCAGTGAAAAAGGTTTCATCGATGGCTTTAGGCGACCTGAACAAAGAGAACATCATCCGGCATCAGGAGTACCTGGATAAAGAACTGCAAGACGTCACAGACGAAGATGTACGTGGTTTCGACACTGTGGTTCGGAGACGAAACAAGCATTCGGAATGCAGAGGCGACCACAAAGATACTGTAGAGGCCGAATCTTTGCAGAAGCAGCAGCAGCAGAAGCAGGTGTTTGTGTCACAAGGGCCACATGTGGTAGTCGATTCCAGGGACCACACGTCGCTACAAAAGTCTTTGGAAGCTCGAATCGACATGAAGGAATGCTCTCATGTGGAAGAGCAAGTTCCTGTGGTAGCTGAAGAATGTGTCGAGGAGAAGGCAGACTCAAAGAAGCTTCAGCGGCCCAGAAAGACTTCTGAGAAGTCAGGAGGTGCAAGCTTGAAGGAGGAGGGGGTGCTTTGTGGCCTGGTGGCAGAAGAAGAAAGCAAATCAATGGAGCATGGAGGAGCCATATCGGTGCTGAGCAGGATGGAACGCTGTGAGTTGGGAGTTCACAAGGCCGACATCAAGACGCTGTTGACCTTCATCGAAGGAGAGAGACAAGAAGGCAGTGAGGAGAAGGAAGCGTCATTGCCGACTCACAAGAAGACCCATGATGTAGCGCTGAAGACTCATGATGTGGCACTGAAGACTCATGATGTGGCGCTGAAGACCCATGATGTAGCGCTGAAGACACAAGATGCGCCAGTGAAAAAGGTTTCATCGATGGCTTTAGGCGACCTGAACAAAGAGAACATCATCCGGCATCAGGAGTACCTGGATAAAGAACTGCAAGACGTCACAGACGAAGATGTACGTGGTTTCGACACTGTGGTTCGGAGAAGAAACAAGCATTCGGAATGCAGAGGCGACCACAAAGACACTCTAGAGGCCGAATCTTTGCAGCAGCAGCAGCAGCAGAAGCAGGAATTTGTGTCGCAAGGGCCACATGTGGTAGTCGATTACAGGGCCCTCACGTCGCTACAAAAGTCTTTTGAAGCTCGAATCGACATGAAGGAATGCTCTCATGTGGAAGAGCAAGTTCCTGTGGTGGCTGAAGAATGTGTCAAAGAGAAGGCAGACTCAAAGAAGCTTCAGCGGCCCAGAAAGACTTCTGAGAAGTCAGGAGGTGCAAGCTTGAAGGAGGAGGGAGTGCTTTGTGGCCTGGTGGCAGAAGAAGAAAGCAAATCAATGGAGCATGGAGAAGCCATATCGGTGCTGAGCAGGATGGAACGCTGTGAGTTGGGAGTTCACAAGGCCGACATCAAGACGCTGTTGACCTTCATCGAAGGAGAGAGACAAGAAGGCAGTGAGGAGAAGGAAGCGTCATTGCCGACTCACAAGAAGACCCATGATGTAGCGTTGAAGACTCATGATGTGGCGCTGAAGACTCATGATGTGGCGCTGAAGACCCATGATGTAGCGCTGAAGACACAAGATGCGCCAGTGAAAAAGGTTTCATCGATGGCTTTAGGCGACCTGAACAAAGAGAACATCATCCGGCATCAGGAGTACCTGGATAAAGAACTGCAAGACGTCACAGACGAAGATGTACGTGGTTTCGACACTGTGGTTCGGAGAAGAAACAAACATTCGGAATGCAGAGGCGACCACAAAGACACTCTAGAGGCCGAATCTTTGCAGCAGCAGCAGCAGCAGAAGCAGGAGTTTGTGTCACAAGGACCACATGTGGTAGTCGATTCCAGGGACCACACGTCGCTACAAAAGTCTTTGGAAGCTCGAATCGACATGAAGGAATGCTCTCATGTGGAAGAGCAAGTTCCTGTGGTGGCTGAAGAATGTGTCAAAGAGAAGGCAGACTCAAAGAAGCTTCAGCGGTCCAGAAAGACTTCTGAGAAGTCAGGAGGTGCAAGCTTGAAGGAGGAGGGAGTGCTTTGTGGCCTGGTGGCAGAAGAAGAAAGCAAATCAATGGAGCATGGAGAAGCCATATCGGTGCTGAGCAGGATGGAACGCTGTGAGTTGGGAGTTCACAAGGCCGACATCAAGACGCTGTTGACCTTCATCGAAGGAGAGAGACAAGAAGGCAGTGAGGAGAAGGAAGCGTCATTGCCGACTCACAAGAAGATCCATGATGTAGCGTTGAAGACTCATGATGTGGCGCTGAAGACTCATGATGTGGCGCTGAAGACCCATGATGTAGCGCTGAAGACACAAGATGCGCCAGTGAAAAAGGTTTCATCGATGGCTTTAGGCGACCTGAATATAGAGAACATCATCCGGCATCAGGAGTACCTGGATAAAGAACTGCAAGACGTCACAGACGAAGATGTAAGTGGTTTCGACACTGTATTTCGGAGAAGAAACAAGCATTCGGAATGCAGAGGCGACCACAAAGACAATCTAGAGGCCGATTCTTTGCAGCAGCAGCAGAAGCAGGAGTTTGTGTCGCAAGGCCCACATGTGGTAGTCGATTCCAGGGACCACACGTCGCTACAAAAGTCTTTGGAAGCTCGAATCGACATGAAGGAATGCTCTCATGTGGAAGAGCAAGTTCCTGTGGTGGCTGAAGAATGTGTCGAGGAGAAGGCAGACTCAAAGAAGCTTCAGCGGTTCAGAAAGACTTCTGAGAAGTCAGGAGGTGCAAGCTTGAAGGAGGAGGGAGTGCTTTGTGGCCTGGTGGCAGAAGAAGAAAGCAAATCAATGGAGCATGGAGAAGCCATATCGGTGCTGAGCAGGATGGAACGCTGTGAGTTGGGAGTTCACAAGGCCGACATCAAGACGCTGTTGACCTTCATCGAAGGAGAGAGACAAGAAGGCAGTGAGGAGAAGGAAGCGTCATTGCCGACTCACAAGAAGACCCATGATGTAGCGTTGAAGACTCATGATGTGGCGCTGAAGACACATGATGTAGAGCTGAAGACACAAGATGCATCAGTGAAAAAGGTTTCATCGATGGCTTTAGGCGACCTGAACAAAGAGAACATCATCCGGCATCAGGAGTACCTGGATAAAGAACTGCAAGACGTCACAGACGAAGATGTACGTGATTTCGACACTGTGGTTCGGAGAAGAAACAAACATTCGGAATGCAGAGGCGACCACAAAGATACTGTAGAGGCCGAATCTTTGCAGCAGCAGCAGCAGCAGGAGTTTGTGTCGCAAGGGCCACATGTGGTAGTCGATTCCAGGGACCACACGTCGCTACAAAAGTCTTTGGAAGCTCGAATCGACATGAAGGAATGCTCTCATGTGGAAGAGCAAGTTCCTGTGGTGGCTGAAGAATGTGTCAAAGAGAAGGCAGACTCAAAGAAGCTTCAGCGGTCCAGAAAGACTTCTGAGAAGTCAGGAGGTGCAAGCTTGAAGGAGGAGGGAGTGCTTTGTGGCCTGGTGGCAGAAGAAGAAAGCAAATCAATGGAGCATGGAGAAGCCATATCGGTGCTGAGCAGGATGGAACGCTGTGAGTTGGGAGTTCACAAGGCCGACATCAAGACGCTGTTGACCTTCATCGAAGGAGAGAGACAAGAAGGCAGTGAGGAGAAGGAAGCGTCATTGCCGACTCACAAGAAGACCCATGATGTAGCGTTGAAGACTCATGATGTGGCGCTGAAGACTCATGATGTGGCGCTGGAGACCCATGATGTAGCGCTGAAGACACAAGATGCGGCAGTGAAAAAGGTTTCATCGATGGCTTTAGGCGACCTGAACAAAGAGAACATCATCCGGCATCAGGAGTACCTAGATAAAGAACTGCAAGACGTCACAGACGAAGATGTACGTGGTTTCGACACTGTGGTTCGGAGAAGAAACAAGCATTCGGAATGCAGAGGCGACCACAAAGACACTCTAGAGGCCGAATCTTTGCAGCAGCAGCAGCAGCAGAAGCAGGAGTTTGTGTCACAAGGGCCACATGTGGTAGTCGATTCCAGGGACCACACGTCGCTACAAAAGTCTTTGGAAGCTCGAATCGACATGAAGGAATGCTCTCATGTGGAAGAGCAAGTTCCTGTGGTGGCTGAAGAATGTGTCAAAGAGAAGGCAGACTCAAAGAAGCTTCAGCGGTCCAGCAAGACTTCTGAGAAGTCAGGAGGTGCAAGCTTGAAGGAGGAGGGAGTGCTTTGTGGCCTGGTGGCAGAAGAAGAAAGCAAATCAATGGAGCATGGAGAAGCCATATCGGTGCTGAGCAGGATGGAACGCTGTGAGTTGGGAGTTCACAAGGCCGACATCAAGACGCTGTTGACCTTCATCGAAGGAGAGAGACAAGAAGGCAGTGAGGAGAAGGAGGCGTCATTGCCGACTCACAAGAAGACCCATGATGTAGCGTTGAAGACTCATGATGTGGCGCTGAAGACACATGATGTAGCGCTGAAGACACAAGATGCTGCAGTGAAAAAGGTTTCATCGATGGCTTTAGACTCAAAGAAGCTTCATCAGCCCACGACCGAATCCAAAAAAGTTGCTCTCAATGTCTCTGAGTACTCTCTGCCATCACTCCCTCACGTTGAACATCTACATAACGTCACTTCTTCTTTTCAAACCTTCTCTTCTCCAGTTTTCCAAGCTTCCACATCTATCTCTATGCATAATACACGCCATTCTAATCAACTTACTAGTTCTTATTCATATTCCTCTCCCAAGCCACCTCCACCGAGAATTGAACCCTTGAGCATTGAGCCACAAACAGACCGACATCTCGAAGTGTTACACGTGAGGCACTCTCAACAGATCATCACAAGTCCTCTCTTCATCCATCCACTGCAACTTCTTTCCTATAATGTTTCGGATTCAACCACCGCCCATTCACCCACACTTCCACCTACACATTCATCCAACCGTCAAACCACCTTTTCAACCACTCGTCAAACCACCCATCCACACACCATTTCAACTCTACATCCATCCATACATCCAACCACCCATTCAACTATCCGCTCATTCACCCATTCATCTACCCATCCATCCTCCCATCCATCCTCTCATCCATCCTCCCATCCATCATCCCATCCATTCTCCCATCCATCCTCCCATCCATCCTCCCATCCATCCTCCCATCCATCCTCCCATCCATCCTCCCATCCATCCTCCCATCCATCCTCCCATCCATCCTCCCATCCATCATCCCATCCATCATCCCATCCATCCTCCCATCTATCCTCCCATCCATCCTCCCATCCATCCTCCCATCCATCCTCCCATCCATTCTCCCATCCATCATCCCATCCATCCTCCCATCCATCCACCCATCCATCCACCCATCCATCCACCCATCCATCCACCCATCCATCCACCCATCCATCCACCCATCCATCCACCCATCCATCCACCCATCCATTCACCCATCCATCCACCCATCTATCCACCCATCCATCCACCCATCCAACCAGTCACTCAACCACACATTCAAATAAAACCTTCATTCAAAAAAGCATATCAAAAGCCACCAAATCAAATGTCAACATCCACCCTCACTCAGTCAACCTTGCTTACTCAGCCACCTCTTCAACATCTCTTCCCAAGCTTTCTCCTTTCACAAAGCCCACTCCTTCATTTTCCACCCTCTCGCATACCCTCTCACAACCTCCTTCTACCCAGTCTTCCTCACTCTTGACATCTAGCGAGTCAACTAAACGTCGCAAGCGTCGTAAGAAGTGCAAGAAGCAGTCTTCCAAAGTTCCAGAACCTTCCGACCCTCCAACCACCGTTCCTTCCCCGCCCTCCAAGAGGCGTCCTCACAACCAGGTAAGGCTGGCAATGATCAGACTGGCCAAGGAAGACCCCTCGAAGCAGCAGCAGAAACTGCAGATGGTGCAAGACCCCCAAGACGTGGTGCCCAGACATCCCCACCTCATTCCTCATCCTCATCTTCATCTTCATCCTCATTCTCATCTTCACCCTCATCCTTCCCTTCATTCCCATCACTCTCCCTCAATCACCCCACACCCCACCAAGGCACACTGATACAGATGTTTGTAACTTTTCACTATTTGTACTTTTTCATCCGACTTTACTCTCACTTTGTTTCGCTTTGCTTTTCACTTGGTTTTTCACAATTTTTCACTTTATTTCAACTTCTTTTTTGGATTTATTTTTCAACCTTATTTTCGCTCGAGTTATACACTTTTACCACTCAATTCATTTATATTGGTAATCCTCAACACCGAATCTACACTCTACAGTCTTCTCGCCACTGTGTGTGTGTGTGCGTGTGTGTGTGTTTGTGTGTGTATTTTGTACGCCAATGGTATCCATATTCAAATATGATGTCATATTCACATATGATTTCATATTTCTCCTAGCGTCACTGCCTTGGTATTAATTCCAAGCTCTTCATGATCTTCTTGCCGTCTCCCACCCACCTCACTTCAGCCAACCCACTCAACCAACCCACCACCACCACCGCTAATATCTGGTTGGCACATTCTTTGGTGGTGGTGTGAGGGGTGCACCTCGATGACGGTGCACCTCCGCAGAGGCCTCATGGACCTTTGTACTTTTGTAGTTCGTTTCTGAGAACTAATATCAGTGAATACAGTTTCTCTCAAGTTCTGTTCGCCATGAATGACAGTATAATGCAATACAATGGGACGTAGTGAAATACATTTAAATGAAATCTTAAGTTATAAAATAAAACTTAAAATATTTAAAGAAATCAAAGATGACGAATAAGCGGAAGAAAAAAGTTTAAAATGAAATATTTCTAAATTCAATTAAAATCAAATGAATAAATCTCAATAATTTGGAATGTCGCAAGAGATGTAAGATGAAAGGTGGAAGTTTGTGTCAGGCCTCAAGACTCCATTGTGGCCACGATGTCTCTTGAAAGGCTGAGGTGAGTTTCAGGTAGCTTTGATTGGTCGACAGGTATGGGATTTTGTTATGCTATTAAGAATAATAATAATAATTGTTATAAAATGTGGCCTCGAAACTCTACGGGGTTAGTGCCACTATAATAATATTAGTTTTTGTATTGTATTGTATACAATAATATAATTGTATAATAATAATTATTATTATTGTTAGAATTACCTTTTTTTTAATCGATATTTCAATTATTATTTGTTATTTTCATTATTAATAACATTATTGTTTAATCATTATTGATTATTATTATTATTACTATTATTTTTTATTATATTATTATAATCAATATTCTTTATGATGATGATGATGGTGGTGATAATGATGATGATGATGATTATTATTATTATTATTATTATTATTATTATTTTTTTTTTTTTTTTTCAAATATTTTTATTTTTATTATTATTGTTATTATTGCAAACACTAGTGGGGCATGGTATAGCTGACGAAGATATTTAATGGCGCCAAGAACAATGACTGACAAGCAGCTGTTTGGAAGGTTGCATGTTCACGTGAATATGTGTTTTGAAAACATGTTCACGTGAACAGATGTTTAGAAAACATGTTCACGAGAACAGATATTTAGAGAACACGTTCGCACGAACAGATCTTTAAAAAACCGTTTGCATGAACACATTTTTTGAAAGACCTGTTTTACTGATTACAGATTTCATGATCTCCTCGGAGGCCTCACCATCAAGGGTAACAAGGAGTCTGTGTGCCATGGGAGGTGTTAGTGGTGTGGAGTTGTAACCTCTGTGGCACTGAATATTTAATTCATTGTGACATTTGTGGACATAACCCCGGAAGGGAAGGCTTCGAAGCTCTAAGGGGTTAATGCTACTATAATGAAATTCGTATTTGTATTGTATTGTATGGTACTGTATCTTATTTTATTTTGTTGTATTTCATTGTATTTTATTGTTTTGTATTGTAATTTATTCTATTATATTTTATTGTATTGTATTGTATTGTATTGTATTGTATTTTATTGTATTGTATTGTATTGTATTGTATTGTATTGTATTGTATTGTTTTGTATTGCATTGTTTTGTATTGTATTGTATTGTATTGTATTGTATTGTATTGTTTTGTATTGCATTGTTTTGTATTGTATTGTATTGTATTGTATTGTATTGTATTGTATTGTATTGTATTGTATTGTATTGTATTGTATTATATTGTATTGTATTGTATTGTATTGTATTGTATTGTATTGTATTGTATTGTATTGTATTGTATTGTATTGTATTATATTGTATTGTATTGTATTGTATTGTATTGTATTGTATTGTTTTGTTTTGTATTGTATTGTATTGTTTTGTATTGTATTGTATAACCAATTTGG
>OX387252.1:5656621-5681621 GCA_947562095.1 Branchellion lobata | reverse complement strand
AAATAAAAAACAAAACAATACAATACAATACAATAGAATAAAATACAATAAAAACAGTACAATATAATATAAAATAAAAAAATACAATAAATCAAAATATAATATAATATATTACAAAAAAATAAAAATACGAAGATTATTACAGCATAATTGTTTACTGTGAATAATTGTGACGTTCGTAGTTA
The DNA here is from genome assembly GCA_947562095.1 of Branchellion lobata. Lineage (NCBI taxonomy): Eukaryota > Metazoa > Annelida > Clitellata > Hirudinida > Piscicolidae > Branchellion > Branchellion lobata. The sequence goes on along the minus strand of OX387252.1, from coordinate 5,681,436 downwards.
TAATTAATAATTAAATTAAAAATAACTTCTGCACGGGTGGTTGGCAGTTTCAAAGGTGGGAGGTGATTCCAGAGGACGTGAGTGATGTGATTAAGGAGGCACAATTAACACAGGGACCACGGAACATGGATGAGATATGAAGGGGCTGTCAATGTGTTCGTCCATCCACTCCTTCATTCCTTCATTCGTTTCCTACCCAGCCCTCCTTCGCTTCTCTCATTCATCCCTTTCATCCATCCCACTTATCCATCTTTTCTTTTTCTTTTTTATATTAAATCCTTACATCCATCCCACCTATCCATATTTTCTTCTTCTTTTTTATCCATTCTTTCATCCATCCCTACCATCTATCATACTTATCCTTTCTTTTTTCCTCCTCATCCATTCCTCTCATCCATCCCTCTCATCTATCCCTCTCATCCATCCTTCTCATCCATCCCTCTCATCCATCCCTCTCCTCTATCCCTCTCGTTCATCCCTCTCATCCCTCCCTCATCTTCCTTCCTATCATGCACCTTTCTAATATATATTCACGTTTTATTTGTTCGATTGTACTCAAGTCCCCATCCATCTATCCATTCACTCGTCAATAGCTTCTCACTCATTTCATCGCCCTTTCATCGATCCCATCATCCACTTTTTCATCAGACTTACCATCCCTCTTTCTATCCAACCATCCATCCCTTCTTCCATCCATCCATTCTTTCTTCCATCCAACCCTCCATCCCTTCTTCCATCCATCCATTCTTTCTTCCATCCAACCCTCCATCCATTTTTCCAGCCATCCAACCCTCCATCCATTTTTCCTTTTATCCAATCCTCCATCTAACAATCCATCTATCCATTCATCCTTCCATCCAGCCCTCCATCTATTCTTCCATCCATCTAACCTTCCATCCATCTTTCCATCCTACTCTCCATTCATTCTTCAATCCTTCCAACCCTCCATTCAACCTTCCATCCAACCTTTCATCCGACCATCCATCCATCTTTCCATCCATCCTTCTATCCAACACTCCATCCAACCCTCTACCTAAGCCTTACTTTTTTCACCCTTTCGGCCATTCATTTCTTTTATTCATTCATCTATCCATTCTTTCTATTCATCCATCCAGTCTTCGATTTTTCATCCATCTATCTTTCCATCCTTTATCCATCCATCCATCCATCCATCTATCCATCCATCCCTCTATCCATCTCTCTATTCATCCAGCCTTCCAGCCATCCTTCCAGCCATCCATCCATTCATCCACCACCCATCCATCCATCCATCCACCCCCATCCATCCATCCATCCAGTCATCCATTCATCCATCCATGCATCCATTCCTCCATTCATCCATTCCCATCCATCCATCCATCTATCCATCCATCCATTCATCCATTCATCCATCCATCCATCTATCCATCCATCCATTCATCCATCCATCCATCCATCAATCTATCAATCCATCTATCCATCCATTCATCCCTTTTTTTATCTTTCCAGTCCCATCTGAACGTTGCATTAACAGAACTCCATAAATGCCGGCTTAGATTAGAGTAATATCTTTGAGATGGCCTTACTGGGTCTTCTCATTAATTAGCCAATTAAATTTAATCACATTAATTAGCCAATTAAATTTAATCACACGATTGAATTGGTTAATTTAATTTCTAGGTTTGAGTTAGTTCTTAATTAAAATTGATCATGAAACCAATGGAATTTGTTATAAATAATATAGAACGAAGGTTGGTGATGAAATGATAATGAGAGGCCACGAAGCACCATCATTTGTACCAACACTATGAGTAATTTCAAATAGGCTCCGATGTCGCATCATCATCATCATCATCATCATCATCATCATCATCATCATCATCATCATCATCATCATCATCATCATCATCATCATCATCATCATCATCATCATCATCATCATCATCATCATCATCATCATCATCATCATCATCATCATCATCATCATCATCATCATCATCATCATCATCATCATCATCATCATCATCATCATCATCATCATCATCATCATCATCATCATCATCATCATCATCATCATCATCATCATCATCATCATCATCATCATCATCATCATCATCATCATCATCATCATCATCATCATCATCATCATCATCATCATCATCATCATCATCATCATCATCATCATCATCATCATCATCATCATCATCATCATCATCATCATCATCATCATCATCATCATCATCATCATCATCATCATCATCATCATCATCATCATCATCATCATCATCATCATCATCATCATCATCATCATCATCATCATCATCATCATCATCATCATCATCATCATCATCATCATCATCATCATCATCATCATCATCATCATCATCATCATCATCATCATCATCATCATCATCATCATCATCATCATCATCATCATCATCATCATCATCATCATCATCATCATCATCATCATCATCATCATCATCATCATCATCATCATCATCATCATCATCATCATCATCATCATCATCATCATCATCATCATCATCATCATCATCATCATCATCATCATCATCATCATCATCATCATCATCATCATCATCATCATCATCATCATCATCATCATCATCATCATCATCATCATCATCATCATCATCATCATCATCATCATCATCATCATCATCATCATCATCATCATCATCATCATCATCATCATCATCATCATCATCATCATCATCATCATCATCATCATCATCATCATCATCATCATCATCATCATCATCATCATCATCATCATCATCATCATCATCATCATCATCATCATCATCATCATCATCATCATCATCATCATCATCATCATCATCATCATCATCATCATCATCATCATCATCATCATCATCATCATCATCATCATCATCATCATCATCATCATCATCATCATCATCATCATCATCATCATCATCATCATCATCATCATCATCATCATCATCATCATCATCATCATCATCATCATCATCATCATCATCATCATCATCATCATCATCATCATCATCATCATCATCATCATCATCATCATCATCATCATCATCATCATCATCATCATCATCATCATCATCATCATCATCATCATCATCATCATCATCATCATCATCATCATCATCATCATCATCATCATCATCATCATCATCATCATCATCATCATCATCATCATCATCATCATCATCATCATCATCATCATCATCATCATCATCATCATCATCATCATCATCATCATCATCATCATCATCATCATCATCATCATCATCATCATCATCATCATCATCATCATCATCATCATCATCATCATCATCATCATCATCATCATCATCATCATCATCATCATCATCATCATCATCATCATCATCATCATCATCATCATCATCATCATCATCATCATCATCATCATCATCATCATCATCATCATCATCATCATCATCATCATCATCATCATCATCATCATCATCATCATCATCATCATCATCATCATCATCATCATCATCATCATCATCATCATCATCATCATCATCATCATCATCATCATCATCATCATCATCATCATCATCATCATCATCATCATCATCATCATCATCATCATCATCATCATCATCATCATCATCATCATCATCATCATCATCATCATCATCATCATCATCATCATCATCATCATCATCATCATCATCATCATCATCATCATCATCATCATCATCATCATCATCATCATCATCATCATCATCATCATCATCATCATCATCATCATCATCATCATCATCATCATCATCATCATCATCATCATCATCATCATCATCATCATCATCATCATCATCATCATCATCATCATCATCATCATCATCATCATCATCATCATCATCATCATCATCATCATCATCATCATCATCATCATCATCATCATCATCATCATCATCATCATCATCATCATCATCATCATCATCATCATCATCATCATCATCATCATCATCATCATCATCATCATCATCATCATCATCATCATCATCATCATCATCATCATCATCATCATCATCATCATCATCATCATCATCATCATCATCATCATCATCATCATCATCATCATCATCATCATCATCATCATCATCATCATCATCATCATCATCATCATCATCATCATCATCATCATCATCATCATCATCATCATCATCATCATCATCATCATCATCATCATCATCATCATCATCATCATCATCATCATCATCATCATCATCATCATCATCATCATCATCATCATCATCATCATCATCATCATCATCATCATCATCATCATCATCATCATCATCATCATCATCATCATCATCATCATCATCATCATCATCATCATCATCATCATCATCATCATCATCATCATCATCATCATCATCATCATCATCATCATCATCATCATCATCATCATCATCATCATCATCATCATCATCATCATCATCATCATCATCATCATCATCATCATCATCATCATCATCATCATCATCATCATCATCATCATCATCATCATCATCATCATCATCATCATCATCATCATCATCATCATCATCATCATCATCATCATCATCATCATCATCATCATCATCATCATCATCATCATCATCATCATCATCATCATCATCATCATCATCATCATCATCATCATCATCATCATCATCATCATCATCATCATCATCATCATCATCATCATCATCATCATCATCATCATCATCATCATCATCATCATCATCATCATCATCATCATCATCATCATCATCATCATCATCATCATCATCATCATCATCATCATCATCATCATCATCATCATCATCATCATCATCATCATCATCATCATCATCATCATCATCATCATCATCATCATCATCATCATCATCATCATCATCATCATCATCATCATCATCATCATCATCATCATCATCATCATCATCATCATCATCATCATCATCATCATCATCATCATCATCATCATCATCATCATCATCATCATCATCATCATCATCATCATCATCATCATCATCATCATCATCATCATCATCATCATCATCATCATCATCATCATCATCATCATCATCATCATCATCATCATCATCATCATCATCATCATCATCATCATCATCATCATCATCATCATCATCATCATCATCATCATCATCATCATCATCATCATCATCATCATCATCATCATCATCATCATCATCATCATCATCATCATCATCATCATCATCATCATCATCATCATCATCATCATCATCATCATCATCATCATCATCATCATCATCATCATCATCATCATCATCATCATCATCATCATCATCATCATCATCATCATCATCATCATCATCATCATCATCATCATCATCATCATCATCATCATCATCATCATCATCATCATCATCATCATCATCATCATCATCATCATCATCATCATCATCATCATCATCATCATCATCATCATCATCATCATCATCATCATCATCATCATCATCATCATCATCATCATCATCATCATCATCATCATCATCATCATCATCATCATCATCATCATCATCATCATCATCATCATCATCATCATCATCATCATCATCATCATCATCATCATCATCATCATCATCATCATCATCATCATCATCATCATCATCATCATCATCATCATCATCATCATCATCATCATCATCATCATCATCATCATCATCATCATCATCATCATCATCATCATCATCATCATCATCATCATCATCATCATCATCATCATCATCATCATCATCATCATCATCATCATCATCATCATCATCATCATCATCATCATCATCATCATCATCATCATCATCATCATCATCATCATCATCATCATCATCATCATCATCATCATCATCATCATCATCATCATCATCATCATCATCATCATCATCATCATCATCATCATCATCATCATCATCATCATCATCATCATCATCATCATCATCATCATCATCATCATCATCATCATCATCATCATCATCATCATCATCATCATCATCATCATCATCATCATCATCATCATCATCATCATCATCATCATCATCATCATCATCATCATCATCATCATCATCATCATCATCATCATCATCATCATCATCATCATCATCATCATCATCATCATCATCATCATCATCATCATCATCATCATCATCATCATCATCATCATCATCATCATCATCATCATCATCATCATCATCATCATCATCATCATCATCATCATCATCATCATCATCATCATCATCATCATCATCATCATCATCATCATCATCATCATCATCATCATCATCATCATCATCATCATCATCATCATCATCATCATCATCATCATCATCATCATCATCATCATCATCATCATCATCATCATCATCATCATCATCATCATCATCATCATCATCATCATCATCATCATCATCATCATCATCATCATCATCATCATCATCATCATCATCATCATCATCATCATCATCATCATCATCATCATCATCATCATCATCATCATCATCATCATCATCATCATCATCATCATCATCATCATCATCATCATCATCATCATCATCATCATCATCATCATCATCATCATCATCATCATCATCATCATCATCATCATCATCATCATCATCATCATCATCATCATCATCATCATCATCATCATCATCATCATCATCATCATCATCATCATCATCATCATCATCATCATCATCATCATCATCATCATCATCATCATCATCATCATCATCATCATCATCATCATCATCATCATCATCATCATCATCATCATCATCATCATCATCATCATCATCATCATCATCATCATCATCATCATCATCATCATCATCATCATCATCATCATCATCATCATCATCATCATCATCATCATCATCATCATCATCATCATCATCATCATCATCATCATCATCATCATCATCATCATCATCATCATCATCATCATCATCATCATCATCATCATCATCATCATCATCATCATCATCATCATCATCATCATCATCATCATCATCATCATCATCATCATCATCATCATCATCATCATCATCATCATCATCATCATCATCATCATCATCATCATCATCATCATCATCATCATCATCATCATCATCATCATCATCATCATCATCATCATCATCATCATCATCATCATCATCATCATCATCATCATCATCATCATCATCATCATCATCATCATCATCATCATCATCATCATCATCATCATCATCATCATCATCATCATCATCATCATCATCATCATCATCATCATCATCATCATCATCATCATCATCATCATCATCATCATCATCATCATCATCATCATCATCATCATCATCATCATCATCATCATCATCATCATCATCATCATCATCATCATCATCATCATCATCATCATCATCATCATCATCATCATCATCATCATCATCATCATCATCATCATCATCATCATCATCATCATCATCATCATCATCATCATCATCATCATCATCATCATCATCATCATCATCATCATCATCATCATCATCATCATCATCATCATCATCATCATCATCATCATCATCATCATCATCATCATCATCATCATCATCATCATCATCATCATCATCATCATCATCATCATCATCATCATCATCATCATCATCATCATCATCATCATCATCATCATCATCATCATCATCATCATCATCATCATCATCATCATCATCATCATCATCATCATCATCATCATCATCATCATCATCATCATCATCATCATCATCATCATCATCATCATCATCATCATCATCATCATCATCATCATCATCATCATCATCATCATCATCATCATCATCATCATCATCATCATCATCATCATCATCATCATCATCATCATCATCATCATCATCATCATCATCATCATCATCATCATCATCATCATCATCATCATCATCATCATCATCATCATCATCATCATCATCATCATCATCATCATCATCATCATCATCATCATCATCATCATCATCATCATCATCATCATCATCATCATCATCATCATCATCATCATCATCATCATCATCATCATCATCATCATCATCATCATCATCATCATCATCATCATCATCATCATCATCATCATCATCATCATCATCATCATCATCATCATCATCATCATCATCATCATCATCATCATCATCATCATCATCATCATCATCATCATCATCATCATCATCATCATCATCATCATCATCATCATCATCATCATCATCATCATCATCATCATCATCATCATCATCATCATCATCATCATCATCATCATCATCATCATCATCATCATCATCATCATCATCATCATCATCATCATCATCATCATCATCATCATCATCATCATCATCATCATCATCATCATCATCATCATCATCATCATCATCATCATCATCATCATCATCATCATCATCATCATCATCATCATCATCATCATCATCATCATCATCATCATCATCATCATCATCATCATCATCATCATCATCATCATCATCATCATCATCATCATCATCATCATCATCATCATCATCATCATCATCATCATCATCATCATCATCATCATCATCATCATCATCATCATCATCATCATCATCATCATCATCATCATCATCATCATCATCATCATCATCATCATCATCATCATCATCATCATCATCATCATCATCATCATCATCATCATCATCATCATCATCATCATCATCATCATCATCATCATCATCATCATCATCATCATCATCATCATCATCATCATCATCATCATCATCATCATCATCATCATCATCATCATCATCATCATCATCATCATCATCATCATCATCATCATCATCATCATCATCATCATCATCATCATCATCATCATCATCATCATCATCATCATCATCATCATCATCATCATCATCATCATCATCATCATCATCATCATCATCATCATCATCATCATCATCATCATCATCATCATCATCATCATCATCATCATCATCATCATCATCATCATCATCATCATCATCATCATCATCATCATCATCATCATCATCATCATCATCATCATCATCATCATCATCATCATCATCATCATCATCATCATCATCATCATCATCATCATCATCATCATCATCATCATCATCATCATCATCATCATCATCATCATCATCATCATCATCATCATCATCATCATCATCATCATCATCATCATCATCATCATCATCATCATCATCATCATCATCATCATCATCATCATCATCATCATCATCATCATCATCATCATCATCATCATCATCATCATCATCATCATCATCATCATCATCATCATCATCATCATCATCATCATCATCATCATCATCATCATCATCATCATCATCATCATCATCATCATCATCATCATCATCATCATCATCATCATCATCATCATCATCATCATCATCATCATCATCATCATCATCATCATCATCATCATCATCATCATCATCATCATCATCATCATCATCATCATCATCATCATCATCATCATCATCATCATCATCATCATCATCATCATCATCATCATCATCATCATCATCATCATCATCATCATCATCATCATCATCATCATCATCATCATCATCATCATCATCATCATCATCATCATCATCATCATCATCATCATCATCATCATCATCATCATCATCATCATCATCATCATCATCATCATCATCATCATCATCATCATCATCATCATCATCATCATCATCATCATCATCATCATCATCATCATCATCATCATCATCATCATCATCATCATCATCATCATCATCATCATCATCATCATCATCATCATCATCATCATCATCATCATCATCATCATCATCATCATCATCATCATCATCATCATCATCATCATCATCATCATCATCATCATCATCATCATCATCATCATCATCATCATCATCATCATCATCATCATCATCATCATCATCATCATCATCATCATCATCATCATCATCATCATCATCATCATCATCATCATCATCATCATCATCATCATCATCATCATCATCATCATCATCATCATCATCATCATCATCATCATCATCATCATCATCATCATCATCATCATCATCATCATCATCATCATCATCATCATCATCATCATCATCATCATCATCATCATCATCATCATCATCATCATCATCATCATCATCATCATCATCATCATCATCATCATCATCATCATCATCATCATCATCATCATCATCATCATCATCATCATCATCATCATCATCATCATCATCATCATCATCATCATCATCATCATCATCATCATCATCATCATCATCATCATCATCATCATCATCATCATCATCATCATCATCATCATCATCATCATCATCATCATCATCATCATCATCATCATCATCATCATCATCATCATCATCATCATCATCATCATCATCATCATCATCATCATCATCATCATCATCATCATCATCATCATCATCATCATCATCATCATCATCATCATCATCATCATCATCATCATCATCATCATCATCATCATCATCATCATCATCATCATCATCATCATCATCATCATCATCATCATCATCATCATCATCATCATCATCATCATCATCATCATCATCATCATCATCATCATCATCATCATCATCATCATCATCATCATCATCATCATCATCATCATCATCATCATCATCATCATCATCATCATCATCATCATCATCATCATCATCATCATCATCATCATCATCATCATCATCATCATCATCATCATCATCATCATCATCATCATCATCATCATCATCATCATCATCATCATCATCATCATCATCATCATCATCATCATCATCATCATCATCATCATCATCATCATCATCATCATCATCATCATCATCATCATCATCATCATCATCATCATCATCATCATCATCATCATCATCATCATCATCATCATCATCATCATCATCATCATCATCATCATCATCATCATCATCATCATCATCATCATCATCATCATCATCATCATCATCATCATCATCATCATCATCATCATCATCATCATCATCATCATCATCATCATCATCATCATCATCATCATCATCATCATCATCATCATCATCATCATCATCATCATCATCATCATCATCATCATCATCATCATCATCATCATCATCATCATCATCATCATCATCATCATCATCATCATCATCATCATCATCATCATCATCATCATCATCATCATCATCATCATCATCATCATCATCATCATCATCATCATCATCATCATCATCATCATCATCATCATCATCATCATCATCATCATCATCATCATCATCATCATCATCATCATCATCATCATCATCATCATCATCATCATCATCATCATCATCATCATCATCATCATCATCATCATCATCATCATCATCATCATCATCATCATCATCATCATCATCATCATCATCATCATCATCATCATCATCATCATCATCATCATCATCATCATCATCATCATCATCATCATCATCATCATCATCATCATCATCATCATCATCATCATCATCATCATCATCATCATCATCATCATCATCATCATCATCATCATCATCATCATCATCATCATCATCATCATCATCATCATCATCATCATCATCATCATCATCATCATCATCATCATCATCATCATCATCATCATCATCATCATCATCATCATCATCATCATCATCATCATCATCATCATCATCATCATCATCATCATCATCATCATCATCATCATCATCATCATCATCATCATCATCATCATCATCATCATCATCATCATCATCATCATCATCATCATCATCATCATCATCATCATCATCATCATCATCATCATCATCATCATCATCATCATCATCATCATCATCATCATCATCATCATCATCATCATCATCATCATCATCATCATCATCATCATCATCATCATCATCATCATCATCATCATCATCATCATCATCATCATCATCATCATCATCATCATCATCATCATCATCATCATCATCATCATCATCATCATCATCATCATCATCATCATCATCATCATCATCATCATCATCATCATCATCATCATCATCATCATCATCATCATCATCATCATCATCATCATCATCATCATCATCATCATCATCATCATCATCATCATCATCATCATCATCATCATCATCATCATCATCATCATCATCATCATCATCATCATCATCATCATCATCATCATCATCATCATCATCATCATCATCATCATCATCATCATCATCATCATCATCATCATCATCATCATCATCATCATCATCATCATCATCATCATCATCATCATCATCATCATCATCATCATCATCATCATCATCATCATCATCATCATCATCATCATCATCATCATCATCATCATCATCATCATCATCATCATCATCATCATCATCATCATCATCATCATCATCATCATCATCATCATCATCATCATCATCATCATCATCATCATCATCATCATCATCATCATCATCATCATCATCATCATCATCATCATCATCATCATCATCATCATCATCATCATCATCATCATCATCATCATCATCATCATCATCATCATCATCATCATCATCATCATCATCATCATCATCATCATCATCATCATCATCATCATCATCATCATCATCATCATCATCATCATCATCATCATCATCATCATCATCATCATCATCATCATCATCATCATCATCATCATCATCATCATCATCATCATCATCATCATCATCATCATCATCATCATCATCATCATCATCATCATCATCATCATCATCATCATCATCATCATCATCATCATCATCATCATCATCATCATCATCATCATCATCATCATCATCATCATCATCATCATCATCATCATCATCATCATCATCATCATCATCATCATCATCATCATCATCATCATCATCATCATCATCATCATCATCATCATCATCATCATCATCATCATCATCATCATCATCATCATCATCATCATCATCATCATCATCATCATCATCATCATCATCATCATCATCATCATCATCATCATCATCATCATCATCATCATCATCATCATCATCATCATCATCATCATCATCATCATCATCATCATCATCATCATCATCATCATCATCATCATCATCATCATCATCATCATCATCATCATCATCATCATCATCATCATCATCATCATCATCATCATCATCATCATCATCATCATCATCATCATCATCATCATCATCATCATCATCATCATCATCATCATCATCATCATCATCATCATCATCATCATCATCATCATCATCATCATCATCATCATCATCATCATCATCATCATCATCATCATCATCATCATCATCATCATCATCATCATCATCATCATCATCATCATCATCATCATCATCATCATCATCATCATCATCATCATCATCATCATCATCATCATCATCATCATCATCATCATCATCATCATCATCATCATCATCATCATCATCATCATCATCATCATCATCATCATCATCTTCACTCAAAAGGCAAAAATCCAAGGAAACTTGAGTCTTTCTCTACTTTTTTTTTTCATTCTTTATTTATGTGGCGAAAGGTGTGACGAATGGACGCCTTGACGTGCCATTGTGCCACTTCCACCGGCCTTCGGAGGCGTTGAGTTCGAGGTGCTGCTTGTGAAGTTTTCAAACTTCCTCATACATCTCATAGTTGTTCATTTTTTGTTTCAGTTTCAAAGCCTCTTTTACGATTTTTTTTTTAAACTTCACTACCTCCATTTAGTTTTGAGTATTTTTGTTTTTTTTTCCGAGGTCTTCATTGATTTTTTTTCTTCATTCGTATATTCACCTCTCGTTTCCCTGTTACATTCGTTTTTGTGGTTTCCTTTACATTATATTCCATTCTTTGTTCCACGTTTTTTACTGCACAGCTGAAAAATTAGACGCTATGACTACTTCAATTTTGTTTTTACAACATCTCAACACTCAAGGCTCACAGTGTCTGTTACATTTTAAGTTGCATTCTGTAGCTATTGTTAGGCACCAGATAAAATCACCCTTCTCGAGTTAATTGGCTGCTTTTGAGATTGGAAGGAAGACTCGCAGGAAGACGCTTGAACAGTCTCCAGAGGCACAGGGCCACAAATCGGTGTATGGTTCGAAATGGTTTCAATGGGTTGGAGTTTTATTTTATGAATTCAATTTCAAACGTTGCTATAAAAATTTTCCAATTTGAACCTCTTTAATGACCCAATCAATTACCTTCGCGAACAGTACCGACGTTGCTTCCTCATTTTAAAGCCGCCTTTCTTGCTTCCCCCTAACTTACACTCCATCAAATTTATTACTTATTCATCCATTTCCTTGCCTACTTTTACAGCTTTTCTTTTTATCTGGGTAAATTTCTCACTCATCCTCTTGCTCAGTCTGTACTTTTGTTTCTCAGGCTTTCATTACGTCACTGCTTCTGCACTGGTGACTATGCAAATTAGAGAAACTTCATGCTGGTAGTAGGGTGTGAAAAAAAAAATGTTAGCAGATACAGTGCTGGAAGGTGAAGGGCAAAAAAGAAAAAAATAAAAATGAAAAATGAATTAAAACAAAGGGTGATTTAAAAAAAAAACTGAAATCAGAAGAAAAATAGGAAGGATTGAAAAAATGTTGAAGCTGATGGTGATAAGGCTGACGTGATGGTTTTTGTGCAAGTGGATAAGATAAAGGTAGCAATGACCATGAATAATAATGGCAATGATCTTGCTGCGATGCAAGTTGTGATAAGAAGCGCCAAATAATGACGATTTTAATAATGCTGGTGTTGGAGACACAAATTATAGTTTAAATTTTGAAGATTGATAGCTCGGAGATTCTTCATCAAAAGCCAGTAGTTCATGCTTTTTTGTATTTTTGAATTTTTATGGTAAAAATTATTTCTAAAATAATTTATGACGGTTCAAGCTCAAAAAATGCAACTTACTACTTCAAAAGCACAATAAAAGGTGACAGATTCTTAGTGAAGTTCGTGAGATATTTTTTCAAAGTTCATAAAGCAAAAACCAATAATAGTTTTTTCGAGTGTTGCATGTGCCCGTTCACAATAGCACGCAGCCTATGATGAGAGTGAAACAGACATAATGTATTAAAACAAAATTTTTTTCTTCCCGTATCAGTTATATTCGATTGAAAATACCTTAAACTTTAATCAAAGTATTTTCTATCTTTGAAAACTTGAAATTGTTAGAAAGAAAGTAAATGGTTCATTTTTTGAAATAAAGCGATATCGGCAGCTGGGACATCAATGCAAGATGTGCGTGGCAGGCCTCGACAAGGTGTCAAGTGGTCTGGAATATGAAAACTTCCAATTGAAAAAGGCGCGTAAGTTTGGCAAAAGTGAAATAAAAAGCGTGTAAAGCTTTTTGAAGAAGAAAATTAAGGAAAATGGATGTTGTGAAAAAGATATTGATGTCCTAGGAGTCGTTCATAAATCAAAGTACTAATGAAAACGTAGCTGATGTATGATTAGTGTAACAGAATGTAATCCATGGTGTGGAAAGTTTGAAGGCTTCATCAGTTTTGAAATATTACTTTTGCTCAAATAAATAGCCCTCGCAACGCAAAGCCACAACTCAGAACGCAACAGGGCATTAAATGTCGATGTTTCATCAAAATTATATTCTCCTGGTTCCACAAACTCCGACTCGTTCACTTTCCTTCTTTTTATTTCAGTCTTCATCGGAAAAAAGTTCGAATCTTCGAACAACTCCTCTGCTAAAAGAGCTAGTCAAAGGTTTGAAAGAGCCAACCTAGCAGTTCGCACAAACTTTCTAAAGGATGAATGGCAGAGCTATTTTTCTATAAAAGCCTTATTTGTTTGAACAAAACTTTTTTCATATGAATTATTTTGCATCTACCTTTTCTTCCAACTCCAGATGGACTTTTATAGAAACAATCTGTTTCTCTTTTTCACTTCACAGCTCTTCCATGACACTATTCCCAATAAAAATCTCTTTTTCAGAAATAATCGAATGAATTGTTCCCCAGTTCCTCCCAGACTTCCGAGTACTTATTTGAATAGTTTTTCTCTCACAGGTCTTTGTGAATCAACCAGCATAATTAACTCCAGTTGGTCTTCCACATGCTCTCTCGACTTCATCCCCACTGGCAATACCATGGAACTTGCTTTTTTGATGTTCATTGACATTGGAACTTGTGGTTGTTGCTTCGATTTCATCAATTTTCTCACATTTATGGAAAAATTCAATCGTAAAAGCAATCTTTGAAAAAAATGTCATTCTATCTCCCCAACCAAGTAGTCATGAAGCCGTTTCTCCTTTTTCGTGTTTCTGAACTTTTTGAAATGGTTGTCTATCTTTTCAGCTTCTTTCTTTCTCCGAAACTCATGGGCTGGTCCTCCTACTCAATCTGCACTCCCTTTTTCGCATAGTTTTGAAACTTTTTTTTTCTAAATCTATAATAACTTTCTGTTCTCGTCTGAAAATGTGGACATCGTTCCCATTCTTCCCTTCCAATGTTCTTCTACTTTTGATGCAGTCACTCACTCACTTCAACTATTTTTCATCGCTGGTTTTTGAAGCAGAAATCAATTTAGAAAAGTTTCACTTTTGCGTTTGAGATACAAAGTAATTACTCACCTATATATCTATAATGCCTGATTAAGTTACCATCTTGCAAGGATCTCAGACTTTTTTTTCATCTTCATCTTTTTTGTTTTTTTTATGAACTATCTTTTTCCCAGTTTCAATTCATCTGTTTCTTAACTTCATTTTTTGATATTGTTTTGTTCAAACAATTTGTAGCAGAGCTGCTTCAAAAAATAATAAGCGCTATACAAAATGTTTGGTTAGATTAGATTTGTAATCCCCTTAAATTATTTGAATCTTACATAACTCACCAATTGGAGTATCAGCAACTAAAGCACATGTTTTTGACGGGATTATGAAAGTTTTGATGTTATATTTGTTGTGCAAATGTGCGCGTAGAGGTAGCAATAAATCACTCTTAATTATAATCCGACAGCTCATTTTTTATGTCGTCAAATTTTGATCGGGTCAGCAAAAACCTATTTAAGGGCTGGATGTTGTGGGAGCACGCGAAAAAGAATTTTAAATTGTGTTTTCAACAGATACAGTCTTCGTCACGTAGGCCTGAAAGCTTTCGTATCTAGCAAACCATTTCAGAAAGTAACGTTTCATACATTCTTATTTTATTTTATTGCAAAAGCTACGTTGAAAATTGAAATGTTTTAATTTTTAATTTGAAAATCTTTTGAGTTGTTTGTTCTAAAACATTTTCGTGCAAAATTGTAAAAGGTTCTGCTCCAGAAAAGATTCAATGTCTGTGAAAACGTTTACGTCCTCATCACTTTCATTAAAACAACTTTTTAAAAAACAAATGTGACTGATTGTGTTTCATAAAGAAATAGAAAGTTTCAACATCTAGTGATATAAAAGTAAAGGTCCAGTAAGTGTAACAAATGATAATAGACAAATTAAAAAACAATATTCATTAGAATTCCTATTCGAACCGCCTAAAGATGATGGTATCAGTAGCGAAAACTATACGAGCCCCGTACTAATAATCTTATTTACTAATGAACTTTTAGTGCTTCAAAAAAGCAACCATCAGAAAAATAATTAATGAAAAACAAAAAAAATGTTTAAAATTAATGAAAAAAAAACGATGATAAAATGCACAGGCGACAGAAGACAATAATTCAGAAAGAAGTGTTAATTTGTCACCCGTGGCGTTTCTGGCGTGATTGAGCTTGAGAGGCAAATTTGTGGAATGCAATATAAGGACACCGCCATGAATCAATGACATCAAAGACAAACACACGTCACGTGATGTAGTTATTTTGCTGGGCCGGTTGTGTTAGTTGCATCATTTGTCCATCTATTTGCTTGTTTGTCTCATTCGTCTTCTTTGTCGTCTTTTGTCAAAATCACACAGACTTCAACTTTCTTCGAGTTATTACTTTTCATTAATTTATTTCAAATTCAATTTTTTTTCTTTTCACCCCCCTTTCCCACGTTTGCGGTGGCTTGCGGTCCATATGTTTCATGCCACGTGTGTGTAGGTCCACGTGATCCTTGCCACGTGTGTGCATGTCTTTTTTTCAATATTCCTTTTTAACGTAAATTTGTCATGAGTCTAAAATTTTTAAATGTATTGTTGGGAGAAAATGAAGCCAGTTAAAATATACAAAGATTTTGTGGTTAAAAGTCAAATGAATTCGATCAAGACATTTAAAAATTCAGGCCTCGTGCTGTGTGGGAAGTGTGAGGAAAGGTTTGGTGCAAAGAGAAACTTTATATTTGAAAAAGTTAGTTCGAGATATAAAAAAAACAAAAAAAATTTGCAAAAATAAAATGAAAAATTAAACAAAAAAAAAGTATGATAAAGATGATGGAGGTGAATATGGTGGAGTAGACGAAAGGGGAATTGAAAAACCAATTAAATAGAAAAGATTGGGATGATGATGGGGGAGGTGAGAATGATGAAAATGGCGATGGTGGGGGAGGTGAGAATGATGAGGACAAAAGTGGTGGAAGAGGTGTGGATGATGAAGATGAAGGTGGTGGAGGAGGTGAGAATGATGAGGACAAAGGTGGTGGAAGAGGTGTGGATGATGAGGATGAAGGTGGTGGAGGAGGTGTGGATGATAAGGATGAAGGTGGTGGAGGAGGTGTAGATAATGAGGATGAAGGTGGTGAGGGAGGCGTGGATGATGAAGATGAAGGTGGTGGAAGAGGTGTGGATGATGAAGATGAAGGTGGTGGAGGAGGTGTGGATGATGAGGATGAAGGTGGTGGAGGAGGTGTGGATGATGAGGATGAAGGTGGTGGAGGAGGCGTGGATGATGAGGATGAAGGTGGTGGAGGAGGTGTGGATGATGAGGATGAAGGTAGTGGAGGAGGTGTGGATAATGAGGATGAAAGTGGTGGAGGAGGTGTGGATGATGAGGATGAAGGTGGTGGAGGAGGTTTGGATGGTGAGGATGAAGGTGGTGGAGGAGGTGAGGATGATGAAGATAATGCTGATGGTAAAGATGAGGATAATAAAAATAATGATGGTGGAAGTGTGGATGATTGAGATAAAGGAGGTGGAGGTGAGGATGTTGAGGATGGAGAGTTTGGAAAAGGTGAAAATGATGAAAATTGAGAGTTTGGAGAAGGTGAGGATGATGAAAAAAATTATAGTGGAAGAGGTGAAGATGATAAAGTTGATGATGGCGGAGGTGAAGACGATGAAGAAAATGATAGTAGAAGAGGTGAAGATGATAAAGTTGATGATGGCGGAGGTGAAGACGATGAAGAAAATGATAGTAGAAGAGGTGAAGATGATAAAGTTGAAGGTGGTGGAAATGAAGATGATAAAGCTGGAATTGATGGAGTTCAAGATGATGAAGATAATGATGGAGCAGATGAGGATGATGAAGATAATGATGGTGCAAATGAAGATGATGAAGATAATGGTGGTGCAGATGAGGATGATGAAGATAATGGTGGTGCAGATGAGGATGATGAAGATAATGGTGGTGTAGATGAGGATGATGGAGATAATGGTGGTGCAGATGAGGATGATGAAGATAATGATGGTGCAGATGAGGATGATAATGATAATGGTGGTGCAGATGAGGATGATGAAAATAATGGTGGTGCAGATGAGGATGATGAAGATAATGATGGTGCAGATAAGGATGATGATGATAATGATGGTGCAGAGGAGGATGATGAAGATAATGATGGTGCAGATAAGGATGATGATGATAATGATGGTGCAGAGGAGGATGATGAAGATAATGGTGGTGCAGATGAGGATGATGAAGATAATGATGGAGCAGATGAAGATGATGAAGATAATGATGGTGGAGGAGGATGATGAAGATAATGATGGTGCAGAGGAGGATGATGAAGATAATGATGGTGCAGATGAGGATGATGAAGATAATGATGGTGCAGATAAGGATGATGATGATAATGATGGTGCAGAGGAGGATGATGATGATAATGATGGTGCAGATAAGGATGATGAAGATAATGATGGTGCAGATGAGAATGATGAAGATGATGATGGTGGAGGAGGTAAAGATGATGAGGATAATGATGGTGGAGGAGGTGAGAATGATGAAGATAATGATGGTGGAGGAGGTGAGGATGATAAAAATGAAGATGGTGGAGGAGGTGAGGATGATGAAAATGAAGATGGTGGAGGTGAAGATGATGAAGATGATGATGGTGGAGGAGGTGAGGATGATGAAGATGATGATGATGGAGGAGGTGAGGATGATGAAGATGATGATGGTGGAGGAGGTGAGGATGATGAAGATAATGATGGTGGAGGAGGTGAGGATGATGAAGATAATGATGGTGGAAGAGGTGAGAATGATGAAAATGAAGATGGTGGAGGTGAAGATGATGAAGATGATGGTGGTGGAGGAGGTGAAAATGATGATGATATGGATGGTGGAGGAGGTGAGAAAGATTTAGTTAATGATGGTGGAGGAGGTGAGAAAGATTTAGTTAATGATGGTGGAGGAGGTGAGGAAGATTTAGTTAATGATAGTGGAAGAGGTGAAAAAGATTTAGTTAATGATAGTGGAAGAGGTGAGGATGATGATGATAATGATGGTGTAGGAGGTGAAGATGATGAAGATGATGATGGTGGAGGAGGTGAGGATGATGAAGATTATGATGGTGGAAGAGGTGAGGATGATGAAGATAATGATGGTGGAGGAGGTGAAGAAGATTCAGTTAATGATAGTGGAAGAGGTGAGGATGATGATGATAATGATGATGGAGGAGGTGAGGACGATGATGATAATGATGGTGGAGGAGGTGAGGATGATGAAGATAATGATGGTGGAGGAGGTGAGGAAGATTTAGTTAATGATAGTGGAAGAGGTGAGGATGATGATGATAATGATGGTGGAGGAGGTGAGGACGATGATGATAATGATGTTGGAGGAGGTGAAGATGATGATGATAATGATGGTGGAAGAAGTGAGGATGATGATGATAATGATGGTGGAAGAGGTGAGGATGATGAAGATGAAGGGGGTGGAGGTGAGAAAAATGAAGATAATGTTAGTGCCACTATAATAATATTCGTGTTTGATTTGATTTGATTTGATAATGATGGTGGAGGTTAGGATGATTAAGATGGAAGTGATGGAGGTTAGGATGATGAGGATAATGATGGTGGAGGTTAGGATGATGAGGATAATGATGGTGGAGGTTAGGATGATGAGGATAATGATGATGGAAGTGAGGATGATGAAAGTGATAATGGTGGAGGTCAGAATGATGAAAACAATGATGGTGGAGATGAAGATGATGAAGAAAATGGTGGTGGAGGTGAAAATGATAAAGATGAGGTGGTGGAAGAAATGAGGATGAAAACAATGATGGTGGAGGTGGTGAAGATTATGAAGATAATGATGGTGGAAGAGGTGAGGTCGATGAAGATAATGATCGTAGAAGTGAGGATGTCAAAAACAATGATGTTGGAGGTGAGGTTGATGAAGATGATGATGGTGGAGGTGAGGATGATGAAGATGATGCTGGTGGAGGTGAGGTTGATGAAGATGATGATGGTGGAGGCGAGGATGATGAAGATGATGATGGTGGAGGTGAGGTTGATGAAGATGATGGTGGTGGAGGTGAGGATGATGAAGATGATGATGGTGGAGGTGAAGATGATGAAGATGATGGTGGAGGTGAGGATGAAAAGAATATGTAAAAAGACAAAGAAAATTAATGTCGGAGTAGTGGCCTCTTGAAATATTCATTATTTCTCGAGGACAGACGTCTTGAAATAGTATCTTCCACCTCGTATTGTACTCCATTGTTATCTCAAAGTAAATAAAAACGCAAATAATAAGATTAAGCAACTTCGTAAAAACAATAAAAAGGATCGGAATAATAAAAAAAAATTCTGTAACAGTCCTGTAAGTAAAAAGTGTAGAAAATGTGTAATCAAATGTATGTACAAAAGGTGTAAAGAGTCATGAGTACAATCCATGCTGGCTGTTTCTAGCATGTGAATGATATTGGGATAATAATAAAGTGTGATGGAAAGGCCTGTGAGGTCTTTTCCTCTTGAGAAAGGTGCTGTGATGAACCACACCGCCACTAAAAGTGGTGGCTGAACTGGTTGGTGGATGAAGTTGCTGGCAGATGTTTTCGTGGTGGAGGTCAAAATTGATGATGTTTGATGGCTGATAAGGTTAGTTGGTGGTTGATGAAGTTGGTTGGTAGTTGGTGGGAATGATTAGTGGCTGGTGGATTGCTTGGTGGTTGATGGGTTTGGTTGGTGGGGTTGGTTGGTGGTTGGTGGGGTTGGTTGGTGGTTGATGGGTTTGGTTGGGAGTTGGTGGGTTTGGTTGATGGTTGGTGGGGTTGGTTGGTGGGGTTGGTCGGTGGAAATGGTTGGTGGTTGATGGGTTTGGTTGGTTGTTGGTGGGGTTGGTTGGTGGAGTTGGTTGGTGGTTGATGGGGTTGGTTGGTAGTTGATGGTGTTGGTTGGTGGTTGATGGGGATGATTGGTGGTTGATGGGGTTGGTTGGCAGTTGATGGGATTGGCTGATGGTTGGTGGTTAATGAGTTTGGTTGATGGATGATGGCGTTGGTTGGTGTTTAGTGAAAGTGGCTGAAAGAAGTGTGGGAAGGGATGTGGAAGGGAGTGCGGAAGGGAGTGTGGGAGAGAGTTTGGGAAGGAGTGTGGGAGAGAGTGTGGGAGGGAGTGTGGGAGAGAGTGTGGGAGGGAGTGTGGGAGGGGGTGTGGGAGGGAGTGTGGAAGAGAGTGTGGGAGGGAGTGTGGGAGAGAGTGTGGGAGGGAGTGTGGGAGGGAGTGTGGAAGAGAGTGTGGGAGGGAGTGTGGGAGAGAGTGTGGGAGGGAGTGTGGGAGAGAGTGTGGGAGGGAGTGTGGGAGGGAGTGTGGGAGGGAGTGTGGGAGGGAGTGTGGGAGGGAGTGTGGGATGGAGTGAAAGAAGGAGTGTGGGAGGGAGTGTGGGAGGAAGTGTGGGAAGGAGTGTGTGAGGGAGTGTGGGAAAGAGTGTGGGAGGGAGTGTGGGAGGAAGTGTGGGAGGGAGTGTGGGAGGGAGTGTGGGAGGAAGTGTGGGAAGGAGTGTGTGAGGGAGTGTGTGAGGGAGTGTGGGAGGGAGTGTGGGAGAGAGTTTGGGAAGGAGTGTGGGAGAGAGTGTGGGAGGGAGTGTGGGAGAGAGTGTGGGAGGGAGTGTGGGAGGGAGTGTGGGAGGGAGTGTGGGAGAGAGTGTGGGAGGGAGTGTGGGAGAGAGTGTGGGAGGGAGTGTGGGAGAGAGTGTGGGAGGGAGTGTGGGAGAGAGTGTGGGAGGGAGTGTGGGAGGGAGTGTGGGATGGAGTGAAAGAAGGAGTGTGGGAGGGAGTGTGGGAGAGAGTGTGGGAGAGAGTGTGGGAGAGAGTGTGGGAAAGAGTGTGGGATGGAGTGAAAGAAGGAGTGTGGGAGAGAGTGTGGGAGGGAGTGTGGGAGGGAGTGTGGGATGGAGTGAAAGAAGGAGTGTGGGAGGGAGTGTGGGAGAGAGTGTGGGAGAGAGTGTGGGAGAGAGTGTGGGAAAGAGTGTGGGATGGAGTGAAAGAAGGAGTGTGGGAGGGAGTGTGGGAGGGAGTGTGGGAGGATGTGTGGGAAGGAGTGTGTGAGGGAGTGTGGGAAAGAGTGTGGGAGGAAGTGTGGGAGGGAGTGTGGGAGGGAGTGTGGGAGGGAGTGTGGGAGGAAGTGTGGGAAGGAGTGTGTGAGGGAGTGTGGGAGGGAGTGTGGGAGGGAGTGTGGGAGGGAGTGTGGGAGGGAGTGTGGGAGGAAATGTGGGAGGAAGTGTGAGAGGAAGTGTGGGAGGGAGTGTGGGAAGGAGTGTGGGAGGGAGTGTGGGAAGGAGTGTGAGAGGGAGTATGGGAAGGAGTGTGGGAGGGAGTGTGGGAAGGAGTGTGGGAGGGAGTGTGGGAGGAAGTGTGGGAGAGAGTGTGGGAGGGAGTGTGGGAGGGAGTGTGGGAGGGAGTGTGGGAGGGAGTGTGGGAGGGAGTGTGGGAGGGAGTGTGGGAGGGAGTATGGGAGGGAGTGTGGGAGGGAGTGTGGGAGGGAGTGTGGGAGGAAGTGTGGGAGAGAGTGTGGGAGAGAGTGTGGGAGGGAGTGTGGGAGGGAGTGTGGGAGGGAGTGTGGGAGGGAGTGTGGGAGGGAGTGTGGGAGGGAGTGTGGGAGGGAGTATGGGAGGGAGTGTGGGAGGGAGTGTGGGAGGGAGTATGGGAGGGAGTGAGAGAAGGAGTGTGTGAGGAAGTGTGGGAAGGAGTGTGGGAGAGAGTGTGGGAGGGAGTGTGGGAGAGAGTGTGGGAGAGAGTGTGGGAAAGAGTGTGGGATGGAGTGAAAGAAGGAGTGTGGGAGGGAGTGTGGGAGGGAGTGTGGGAGGAAGTGTGGGAAGGAGTGTGTGAGGGGGTGTGGGAGGGGGTGTGGGAGGGAGTGTGGGAGGGAGTGAAAGAAGGAGTGTGTGAGGAAGTGTGGGAAGGAGTGTGGGAGGGAGTGTGGGAGGAAGTGTGGGAAGGAGTGTGGGAGGGAGTGTGGTAGGGAGTGTGGGAGGGAGTGTGGAAGGGAGTGTGGGAGGGAGTGTGGGAGGGAGTGTGGGAGGGAGTGTGGGAGGGAGTGTGAGAAGGAGTGTGGGAAAGAGTG
>OX387252.1:5639121-5646621 GCA_947562095.1 Branchellion lobata | reverse complement strand
TCGACGACGAGATAGGAGGTCATTACTTAGCAAGGCAATCATGCGGAGATCCTCATAAATCACGTTACTTGCGTCTTATCGACCCATCCCCTCTCTTCAAACTCCCTCAATACCTTTTTCGATTTATTTCAATTTACAAACATTTTTGAATAATTCCTTCTCCAATGATTTTTCATCATTCAATCGATGCCAGTCCCATCGCATGGCATCCATATGTTTCTTGTTCCCAACTTACTTTTCATTCCAATCTTTGTTCGTGAACCGTTTTCCAGTTTTGTTTATTCTTATTTTATTCATAAAAAATCTGTATGCGTTAGGATTTAAGGAGGCTTCGATGATGGGAAAGAAGGGTACAAGGCTGTATATCGTGCCTCTTTTGTCAGTATGTACGGCCGAGGAAGTTTGAACATAACTCTGAAAAGCTGCAAAAACAGAAGATGGCCTCCAAAACTAGAATGAAATAATTATATCTGAAATTTCTGATGCAAAAACTCGATGTTTTTTCATGAAAAAATATCTGCGAGAATGTTTCACTCCCTTGTGAGACATCATGAGAAAAGCGCAATGACTCAGCTGAGCTGTGAGTGGGAGAGCGTTTGGAAGCGGACGAGTGGGGCCCTATGGAGTTTTTCAGAGGAACCCGTCTAGGAACTCTTTGTTCCACCATCTCAATTTTCCCATTACTCAGAAGTTTATTGAAAGGTGCGCATTTGAGGCCAGTCCACTTCGGTGTGTATTGTTTCCATTAGGGTGAGGTCCCCATTCCTAAGGTCCCTAGCAACTCCACTAGTCCTTCCTTCCTTCATGCTGCTTCATCAAACAGCCATGAGTTGTTGGAAAATTTTTCCGACCAACAGATTTTTGAAAAATATTCCAATGTGACGATGGTTTTGCTTTATGGGCAGTCTTGAACGTTTCGTCAAGCGCAAACATCAGGTTTCTGATTCCGTCTTTATTTGTTTTAATAGCCAAAAACATTTCAACAAAAGAAAACAAAAGTTTTGTTTTCATATTTTCGAACCAAATTTTGAATCTAATACTTAATTATTGATTTAAAAAACTCTGTTTTGTTTTTTTATACAAAAAACATTTTCATGTAAATTTCCGACAGTTCACGGGTCCTATCAGGGGAGTCCTTCCCGCGAGCAGCCAAAGTAATTTAAAAATATTTTCAATTGTAAGAAAAACAAGGCATAAAAAAAAATTAAATAAATATATATAAAATTAGCCCCAATAAAGTTTTTTTTCAATTATAAATGAAATTAAAGGGAAATAAAAAGAGAATAGTAGAAATAATAATGAATAAATGAAATAAGAGTTGAATGCCGAAATATCTGTGAAAAAAGTTCCTAACTCTCACAAGCCATTCATTTTCATATCAATGAGGATTAATTGATTTAAAGACAAAGTTTCTTTTCTTCCGAACTTTGCAGCTGTTATATGCGCCTATGTTCAGGTAGCATGGCTGGGCAACAGCTGCATCGTTTAATTAATATGGCCTGCAAGATCCATTTATATTTATATTTTTATTTTTATTATTATATTATCATTAATAACTCTATTATTGTGATATTTATCTCAGCACTTATTCACACTTGAATGCTTATTGAAGTCCCCTTTAAAGGCATTCTTTCGCAATGCTCCCATCAAAAGTATATTAACTTGCGAGCTTTTTACGCGTGCGTTTCAAGATGTGGGCCAACAGCTGACAGCTCAAGTGCTCAAACAGGCAGCCCTGCATTAAACTCTTTTTGCCATTGAAATCAATCCATGCACGCAAGATTTGATTGCAAACTCAGGTCTGATTAATTTCTAAACGATTATGGATTTCTTATTTGTTTGTCTTTTCGATTTAGAACTAGTGAAAATATGGTTCGAGAAATGTTAGTGGTGTTAAAGCTTGATCACATGTACTCTGCAAAGTAACGAATTCTTGAAAGTTTAAACTAATTTTTGATTTATGACAGTTTTTGAAGCAGTTTTCCATATTGCAACAAAAGGGAAGTCATCAACATAACACACGAACCGGCTTGAAAGGATGTAATTGATACTATTAAAAAATTGGTTAAATGGCGTTGTGAGATGCTTCGATGGGAATCGATTTATCATTAGAGCATTATCTCGCTTCAAAGAGATGCACCATTAAGGGAGGCACCCGGGATCCTCCTGCAGCCTCTCTTGCGTTCCACTCAAAGTACCTCACGTTTTGGATAAGATGGATTGAACAAAGCCGCTTCTGCGAACAGCTTGCGTGACTGTTTATCATTGTTTTCAAAGATTTCAGTATTACGTTATAGTAAAAAACAACACTTTGATATGATCAATTTCTCAACTTTTTCATAAACAACAGAATCAATCATTTGACTTTCAAAAACATATTTTTTTTGGAGGTTCCTTTCAAAATGCCTCTCAAGCAAACCACCAACACTCTTTCATCATTCTTCCACCATCCTTCCACTATCCCTCCATCACAGATGTGGGCAGTAGACACAAGGGTGAATACTGCAACACACAGACCTTCACAGCCGACTGCCCTCAAGGATGGGTGATTCTGATGACCCAAGCTACGTACGGTCGCATGAAGAGCGGTCGTTGTGTTGGCTTCAGTCTGGGCTTCATCGGGTGCCAGTCGGATGTGTTGACGCAGGCGGATCGAAGATGCTCTGGCAAAAAGTCATGCGACATTCGCATTCCTGACGCCGAGTTTGAGACTACTCGGCCATGCAATAAAGAGCTTAAAACATACCTCGAAGCCTCTTACGTTTGCATAAAAGGTTTTACGTTTTCATTAGTGTAATAATGAAAGGCAAAGATTCATAACCTAACAAATTTGCAAATTTAATAACTTTTTTATAAACCAATTATTTTTTATACGCGCATTTATTGTGAACATTTCTATAATTCTTTAAAAATTATTTCACACCAATCTCAACCAGCGATTTCATTACTCCAACATCATCGTTAATTCTATCGTCACTTTTTTATAACCGCATTATCGGGAGCTTTTTAAGATTTTTTATCACTCGGCTCCTCTTTTAAACAACACCACCACTGCCACTTCTCGTCACCTCTCAATTATGCACCCATCTCATCACCAGACACTTTTCACCACATTCCAATGAAACTCGCTTCTAGCACCACCACCGCAAACCACTCTCTCATCACTATAACTCTTTTATTGAAATTTCTCACAACTCACCTCTCACAACACTCCACCATACATCCTCTGTTCCAGTCGAACAAGCCACTAGCGAGCAATGCGAAAGTTCCCACAACCTCCACGTATCAGGCTCTTCAGGCTTTCTGGCTTCCATCATCACAGCCAACACCCCCCTTTGTCAGGCGTCCACCCATGCTTGGGTCATCAGTGGCCAAGCGGGTCAGCGAATCAATTTAACCTTATATGACTTCGCCGTCAATAAGTACTCTTCGTCATACTATAACGGCCGCAGGTTCAAAAATTTTCGACCGGCAAATAAGTTTATTGTCAACAACATCGCCACCAACAACCAACACAACAACAACAACAAGAGCAAGAACAATCGCACTGGAGTTTACAACCGCTACAACAAGTACGAACGACACAACTACAGCCACTTTCACAACCAGAACCACAACTCCAGACTGCAATACAACAGTGTTGATAAAAACAAAGTCAACTTAAACGACAACAATGCCCCCAACAAAAACCCTCGCAACAACGTCATCAGTGGAGGCCACATCAGGAGAACCCAAGGAACAAACAGGTCAGACCGACCGTTTTTGTTGTATGTATGTTGTTTATCTTAAGCTTCTGGGGATAGTCCTCAGACGCGCTAACTGTTGTTGTTGTTGCTACTGGTGGTGGTGGGGGTGGTAGTGGTGGTGGTAGTGGTGGTGGTAGTGGGGGTGGTAGTGGTGGTGGTAGTGGTGGTGGTAGTGGTGGTGGTAGTGGTGGTGGTAGTG
This sequence comes from Branchellion lobata, assembly GCA_947562095.1. Classification (NCBI taxonomy): domain Eukaryota; kingdom Metazoa; phylum Annelida; class Clitellata; order Hirudinida; family Piscicolidae; genus Branchellion; species Branchellion lobata. Next base: position 5,642,676 of record OX387252.1, on the reverse strand, counting down.
GTGGTAGTAGTGGTGGTGGTGTTGTTGATTTTGTTGTTGATGCTCATCTCAAACGTCTGAAGATAGTCCTCAGAGGCTCTACAGTTGGCTGTGGAAGGCGCACGAGTTCGTCGTAGGAGGCCCCGATATCGTGACAAAAGTGAATTGTTATTGTTGTTGTTGTTGAGGTCGTTGTTGTTGTTGTTGGTGTTATTGTTGTTGTTGTTGGTTTCGTTCTTGTTGGTGTCGTTGTTGTTGTTGTTGGTGTCATTGTTGCTGTTGTTGGTGTCATTGTTTTTGTTGTTGGTGTCATTGTTTTTGTTGTTGGTGTCATTGTTGTTGTTGTTGGTGTTGGTTTTGCTGTTGCTGTTGTTGGTGGTGGTGGTGTTGTTAATGTCAGTGTTTTTGTTATTGTTGTTGTTTTTGTTTCTGTTGTTGTTTTTGTTGCTGTGGTGTTTGTTGTTGTTGTTGTAGTTGTTTAGCTCAAGCGCCTGAGGATAGTCCTCAGATGCGCTAAAGCTGGTTGTGGAAGGCGCACAAATTCATCATAGGAGGTCCCGACGTTGTGGCAGAAGCGGGCCCTTGCGAAAGCTGGGCAATTGAGCCAGAGGTGTTTGGCTGATTCGACCTCTTCCTCACAGTTTCAGAGGTCGGACTCTGTTTTTCCTGTGAAGTGCAGCCATCGGCGGAGACTTGGGTGGTGTCCGCTCCGGAATCTGACCAGATCCGTCAGTTCTGCCTTGTTAAGGGTGTTCTCCTTGATTTGGTTTGTCTTGGTTTTGTACAAGTCCATGAAGCGGTGGTGGCTGCTCGGGAGTGGGCTGTCTTCCCGATGAATCACCGCTTTCCTGGTCTATGGTCCAAGTGCCGCTCGGCAGGTTGTGGTAGAGTGGATCCTCGCTTGGCTTCTGAGTCCGCCAGCTCATTGCCCCAAAGGTTACAGTTTCCGGGGATCCAGACGATGAGTAACCTTTTGGAACGAGGGATTCTGGTGATGGACCGTTGAAGAGTGACAATGATCAGGTGGGTTTGGTGTGGGTTGCCTGTGGCTTCAACAAGGGATTTGCAATCACAAACAATGATCGCCCTGTGCCGATCATTTTCACTCTCTAGCCACTTCAAAGCAGCTTCTATCGCTGCTTTATCCGCCGAGTAGGAACTGCTGCGCACCCCTGTAGGTGCGTGCCAACGGTGGAAGAATTTTTGTCTCTGGCTATGATCATGCCAGCTCCACTTTTTCTGGTGCAATCTGTCGTAAAACCATCAGTGTAGATCTAGAGGTCACTATGACCTACTTCCTCGATGGTTCGTTGGGCTTTTTCCAGTTGGGCGATTTGAGGCATCGACTTGCTTGCTTGTGTCATGGGGGCTGGGGGTAGGCGGTCCCAAGGGGGTGGGAGCCTCGCTTCGCCGGTTTGGTGTTGAGAAACAAATTAAGTTCACTTAAAACCGGCATGGTTAATCCCCGCCAATCTTTTTTTACCAGTCTTTGAAGAGCTTGTCGGTCCAAGGTCAGTTTCCGGGGGTCAGTGTTAACCTGTTGTAGCCAACTATCCGCCTTAAGAAGTGACAAGGTCTTGTCTCTTGCTTCCAGTGGGGTGAGATGTGCCTCTTTTAAAACAAATTTTCCAGTGGTTGATCTTAGGTGACCAGTGATGGCTCTAGCTGCGTTCAGCTGGGCACTTTCGAGCTTCCCTAGGTTGAATTTCGATAACCAGGGAGCCCAGGCCTGTGAACCATATTCGGCCAAAGATCTTTGAATGGCGATGTAGGCTCTGCTGGTCGCCATTTCCAAGTTGTGCCCCCAAGGGCACGGAGAATATTCGTCTTTTTGGTCATAGCCTGGCATACTTTTTTAGTGTGCTCGCTGAAAGTGAGCTGTCGGTCGTATTGAACGCCTAAAAAGGTAGGAGCCGCGTTGAAGGAAAGGGGTAAACCTCTGATTGCAATATGCGGCTGCCTTGACGCTTCAGCTGTGAATAAGGTGAAAAAAGAGACCTCACACTTGTTTGTATCAAGTGTGAGACGAGCATCATCACTCCACTTCACTACCTTGTCAACTTCTTTTTGGAGCTTCTTTGTCATATCTATTATACTCTCTCCGCTGCATGCAATCGCCAGGTCATCGGCATTGGCACTCACGAGGGTTGTGTCTTCAAATTGCATGAGGAGACCATTAATATATATGACCTTGTGGGAGACCTTCCTTGAAAGTTCTCGATCGTCCAACCTTGGCATTGACCCTGACACGGGCTTGTCGGTTCGTCAGCATGAACTGATCCACACCAGGAAGCGAGCCGGGATTGTTGTTGTTGTTGTCGTCGTTTTTGTTGTTGTTACTGTTTTTGTTATTGTTTCTATTTTGTTTTTGTTGTTGTCGTTGATTTTGTGGCACAGTAGCACTTTTTGGTTTAAGTATATTCGTCTCAAACAATTATGACATGGCTTAAGGGAATGAGGTGAGTGGCGGTGGTGCTGTACCGAAAATACAGTGCAAGTCCATCGGGCGACTTGACTTTTTGAAAGTTGGAAAACTTATGGGTGTTGTTGTGGCTTATTTTCGAAATTTAGTTTTCACCACTCTAGTGGAGTATATTGTTACGGTTTAAAAAACAGTTTAGCATTAATAATTTGTTTAAGAAATTAAAAACGACACGTGGAAATGGGAAAAGTTGGTTGGTGTTGAGTTTGGGGTAAATTTCCACAAAAAAGCGTGAAAGACTACTCCCCCAACAAGATCGTTTTTGTAGCCATGAACTGTTAATCGCTTCAAAAATTCGCTGTACAATGAATGAGGTCATGTAAGTTGGTGAGCGATCTTGAACAGTATGGAGTCAGTGCTTTAGAACTTTTTTGATTAGATTAAATGAGATTTGATAAAAATGTGACTCAAGGTAAAAAGTCTGGTTAAATTATTTCGAAGACTTAAGAAAAAAAAATAGTATTACTCTGAGTTGGAACTTCAAGAAAATTCCACGCATACAATTTAATCAATTTTTATTTCGAATTCCTTCAGAGTGGCTTTTCATTAAATTATTATAATTCCCCACACAGCAGTTATGAAGGCAATGCATAAAGGGATTTGGAAAGATGTAGCGAATAGGAGGTTATGGTGGTTACTTAAGAAATTATTGTTGAGCCATTACTGCAGTGTTCAAGTACTGAAAAGGTGTGGTGGTAGTCTTTGTTTCTGTTTTAAAAATTTCAAATTTGCCATGTTAATAAAGAGATTTTAACTCAAGTTTTCAATATTTGAATTATTGAAAGGAGAAAAAAGTATGAATCCGTAAAAAATGAAAAAAAAACATCAGAATGGAAAAGACGAAGAATAGAGTGTTATGAGTGGCATCAGGTGATGAAATGATAAAAGATTGGAAAAAAATTGTTGTGCTGCTTCAGTTTGATTGGACATTGACGAAAACTTCATAATTAATTCTAAAATTAGATTAAAGTAAGCTTGATGGGAGAGCATGCTTTAACGTTTCATTTTTGTTACTTTGGATTTTACGAGTGGTTATATAAAAAAAATAATTTGTGTTCATGGGATGAGTTGTGTGCTAAGTAAATTTCTTCTCC
>OX387252.1:5582039-5584539 GCA_947562095.1 Branchellion lobata | reverse complement strand
TAATTAAATAAAAATGTATGTTTTGGTATTATGTTGCTGTGGTGCTGTGTGTTTGTGGTGCTGTGTCTTTGTGGTGCTGTGTATTTGTGGTGCTGTGTATTTGTAGTGCTGTGTGTTTGTGGTGCTGTGTGTTTGTAGTGCTGTGTATTTGTGGTGCTGTGTATTTGTGGTGCTGTGTGTTTGTAGTGCTGTGTATTTGTGGTGCTGTGTGTTTGTGGTGCTGTGTATTTGTAGTGCTGTGTATTTGTGGTGCTGTGTATTTGTAGTGCTGTGTGTTTGTGGTGCTGTGTGTTTGTGGTGCTGTGTATTTGTGGTGCTGTGTATTTGTAGTGCTGTGTGTTTGTGGTGCTGTGTGTTTGTAGTGCTGTGTATTTGTGGTGCTGTGTGTTTGTGGTGCTGTGTATTTGTAGTGCTGTGTATTTGTGGTGCTGTGTATTTGTAGTGCTGTGTATTTGTGGTGCTGTGTATTTGTGGTGCTGTGTCTTTGTGGTGCTGTGTATTTGTGGTGCTGTGTATTTGTGGTGCTGTGTCTTTGTGGTGCTGTGTATTTGTGGTGCTGTGTGTTTGTGGTGCTGTGTATTTGTGGTGCTGTGTGTTTGTGGTGTTCTTGTGTGTTCTATTGAATTTTATTGTATTGAAATTCAGTATGGTGTACCTTATTGTTTCATATCGTGTTGCTTTGTGTTTTATTGTTTTTTTGTTGAGAAAAGACTTTTTGAAAAAAACTTCCATTATTTTTACATACCGCCACAACCCTAATCTAATCTAATCTAATCTAATCTAATCTAATCTAATCTAATCTAATCTAATCTAATCTAATCTAATCTAATCTAATCTAATCTAATCTAATCTAATCTAATCTAATCTAATCTAATCTAATCTAATCTAATCTAATCTAATCTAATCTAATCTAATCTAATCTAATCTAATCTAATCTAATCTAATCTAATCTAATCTAATCTAATCTAATCTAATCTAATCTAATCTAATCTAATCTAATCTAATCTAATCTAATCTAATCTAATCTAATCTAATCTAATCTAATCTAATCTAATCTAATCTAATCTAATCTAATCTAATCTAATCTAATCTAATCTAATCTAATCTAATCTAATCTAATCTAATCTAATCTAATCTAATCTAATCTAATCTAATCTAATCTAATCTAATCTAATCTAATCTAATCTAATCTAATCTAATCTAATCAAGACATTTGTAACACGCCCTTCAGCACTATGTTCAAAGGCACTCGATGAAGAGTTTCAACGGTAAATACGGTGTTGAATGAGCAAGGAAAGCAGTGGTTTGAAGGTGCGACTGCCAAGGGAAGCAGTGGTTTGAAGGTGCGACTGCCAAGGGAAGCAGTGGTTTGAAGGTGCGACTGCCAAGGGAAGCAGTGGTTTGAAGGTGCGACTGCCAAGGGAAGCAGTGGTTTGAAGGTGCGACTGCCAAGGGAGCAGTGGTTTGAAGGTGCGACTGCCAAGGGAAGCAGTGGTTTGAAGGTGCGACTGCCAAGGGAGCAGTGGTTTGAAGGTGCGACTGCCAAGGGAGAGTTCCACTACCTCATGCGACTTCAAGCTGGAAGGAAGAAGAAGCCTCATATGTTGTTTTGTGTGAGGAATGGAGAAGTCAAAAGTTGAAAATAAACCATGATAAGACGGAACAATAATTAAACTGGACGATAATAAAAATGGACGATGATAAAGATGGACGATAATAAGAATGGACGATAATAAGAATGGACGATGATAAAGATGGACGATAATAAGAATGGGCGATGATAAGAGTGGGCGCTGAGAAAGATGGACGATGATAAAAATGAACGATAATAAGGATGGACGATGATAAGAATGGACAAAAGTGATGGGTTTGACTTCAAACATCAGCTAGGTAACGGCTGGCAACACTGTTTGTTCTTTGCATGCGCTTGTGAACATTGCAAACAGGCGCTATATAATTGGGTCTCATCCTTTGACAGAGCAAGCTGAAGCAGGAGAGACCAATAACTCCAATGACACGAGGAGTGGACGATAATATAAGTGAGTGGTAATATATGTGAGTGATGATATATGTGATGGAAATATTGATGAGTGATAATAAATCATAGCTTTCGCAACATCATGTTACGTCCTATAAACTTTTGTCCGCTTCCCCACTTGACCTGAAGCCAATCCATCAGGAGCCAAAGTATTCATAATTTGAAGAGCGCTTTGAGAATCTTGTGAGGATGTTCATAAAAACAAGAGTTGTCTTGTTTGTTTTGATGTTTGTGGTGGTGTTTGTGTTGATGTTTGTGTGGATGCTTGTGTGGATGTTTGTGTGGATGTTTGTGTGGATGTTTGTGTGGATGCTTGTGTGGAGGTTTGTGTGGATGTTTGTGTGGATGTTTGTGTGGATGTTTGTGTTGATGTTTTTGTGGATGTTTTTGTGGATGTTTGTGTGGAGATTTGTGTGGAGGTTTGTGTGGATGTCTGTGTAGATATTTGTGTGGATGTTTGTG
>OX387252.1:5567039-5577039 GCA_947562095.1 Branchellion lobata | reverse complement strand
AGGGTTGTGTCAAAGCATGAGTTGCAACTACGACAATTGAGATAACTGGCGTATTAAAAAATTCACCTTTCAAACCATACGAACCTTGTATTGTATTGTATTTCAAACCATACAAACCTTGTATTGTATTGTATTTCAAACCATACAAACCTTGTATTGTATTGTATTTCAACTCATACAAACCTTGTTTTTTATTGTATTTCAACTCATACAAACATTGTATTGTATTGTAGTTCTACTCATGCAAACGTTGTATTGTATTGTATTTCAAACCATACAAACCTTGTATTGTATTGTATTTCAACTCATACAAACGTTGTATTGTATTTCAACTCATACAAACCTTGTATTGTTTTTCAACTCATACAAACCTTGTATTGTATTGTAGTTCTACTCATACAAACCTTGTATTGTATTGTAGTTCTACTCATACAAACGTTGTATTGTATTTCAACTCATACAAACGTTGTATTGTATTTCAACTCAAACCAACTTCCTCGTGTCGATGCCCAAACCCTCAAACCCTCTTCCATTTGTTCAAATCAACAAACACTCTTAGCCTTTCTTTATTCCACGGAAGCCTTGTAGGCAGGCTTGCAGACGAGAATTTGTGCCTATTTTTGCCTCCAACGTCCCACAAGCCAGCCTTCAGTGAAACAACCATTTGATCATACCCATTATATAATATAATATAACCACTTAATGATACCGATAAATTTCATCGTCTTCATCATCATCATCATCATCATCATCATCACCATCATCATCATCATCATCATCATCATCATCATCATCATCATCATCATCATCATCATCATCATCATCATCATCATCATCATCATCATCATCATCATCATCATCATCATCATCATCATCATCATCATCATCATCATCATCATCATCATCATCATCATCATCATCATCATCATCATCATCATCATCATCATCATCATCATCATCATCATCATCATCATCATCATCATCATCATCATCATCATCATCATCATCATCATCATCATCATCATCATCATCATCATCATCATCATCATCATCATCATCATCATCATCATCATCATCATCATCATCATCATCATCATCATCATCATCATCATCATCATCATCATCATCATCATCATCATCATCATCATCATCATCATCATCATCATCATCATCATCATCATCATCATCATCATCATCATCATCATCATCATCATCATCATCATCATCATCATCATCATCATCATCATCATCATCATCATCATCATCATCATCATCATCATCATCATCATCATCATCATCATCATCATCATCATCATCATCATCATCATCATCATCATCATCATCATCATCATCATCATCATCATCATCATCATCATCATCATCATCATCATCATCATCATCATCATCATCATCATCATCATCATCATCATCATCATCATCATCATCATCATCATCATCATCATCATCATCATCATCATCATCATCATCATCATCATCATCATCATCATCATCATCATCATCATCATCATCATCATCATCATCATCATCATCATCATCATCATCATCATCATCATCATCATCATCATCATCATCATCATCATCATCATCATCATCATCATCATCATCATCATCATCATCATCATCATCATCATCATCATCATCATCATCATCATCATCATCATCATCATCATCATCATCATCATCATCATCATCATCATCATCATCATCATCATCATCATCATCATCATCATCATCATCATCATCATCATCATCATCATCATCATCATCATCATCATCATCATCATCATCAACATCATCATCATCATCATCATCATCATCATCATCATCATCATCATCATCATCATCATCATCATCATCATCATCATCATCATCATCATCATCATCATCATCATCATCATCATCATCATCATCATCATCATCATCATCATCATCATCATCATCATCATCATCATCATCATCATCATCATCATCATCATCATCATCATCATCATCATCATCATCATCATCATCATCATCATCATCATCATCATCATCATCATCATCATCATCATCATCATCATCATCATCATCATCATCATCATCATCATCATCATCATCATCATCATCATCATCATCATCATCATCATCATCATTCAAATCTTAATCACTAGTCCTTTCTATTCTGTACCAATTCATCATTGCCACTTCATTTTCCTGCTTCAATGACGCTTCACCCACACTGCATCTTCCTCCTTCTTCCATGCTTTGGTCCATCGAGGCCTGCCTTGTCATAACGTCATCAAGACATCTGTGTCATAACGTCATCAAGACATCTGTGTCACAACGTCATCAAGACATCTGTGTCACAACGTCATCAAGACATCTGTGTTATAACGTCATCAAGACATCTGTGTCATAACGTCATCAAAACATCTGTGTCATAACGTCATCAAGACATCTGTGTCACAACGTCATCAAGACATCTGTGTCACAACGTCATCAAGACATCTGTGTAATAACGTCATCAAGACATCTGTGACATAAAGTCATCAAGACATCTGTGACATAACGTCATCAAGACCTGCTGTGTCACAACGTTATCAAGACCTGCTGTGTCATAACGTCTTCAAGACCTGCTGTGTCATAACGTCATCAAGACCTGCTGTGTCACATAGTATAAAGACATGTTGTTCAAGAGCGCTTCACAATTAGCGTGCAACCCTTGTTTCCATTCAATGTTGTTTGCCTCTTTCACATCGGAGCCTCCCTCAGTCTCTTCTGAATGGACTCGTCCATCTCTGCAGTTGCTCCTCTCCAATCAATTATGCCTGATTGATCTCCTCTCCAATCAATTATGCCTGATTGATGGTCTTCGGGCATGCCTGGAAGGCGCTATAAAAATATGAAGTACATTGGGTGGGCATGGAGTGATGGAGGCCAGATGAAGTCCGACTGAGTTTGCCTTTCATTTTTAAACTTTTGGACCTTTTGACTTGGAATAGTCGGAGGGAGGTTTGGTAATTTGAATAATTATTTTCAATAAAAGCGCCTATTTTGAGGTGCCAAACTCTGTGTTGGGGAGAGCATCGAGTCTTAAATAAGAAAGCTTACTCCCGCTTGTTTGCCGTTATTAATACCATTACTGTTGGAAGGTGGTTGAAAGGTGGTTGAAAGGTGGTTGGAAAGGTGGTTGAAAGGTGGTTGAAAAGGTGGTTGGAAGGGTGGTTGAAAGGGTGGTTGGAAGGGTGGTTGGAAGGGTGGTTGAAAGGGTGGTTGAAAGGGTGGTTGGAGAGGTGGTTGGAGAGGTGGTTGGAGAGGTGGTTGGAGAGGTGGTTGAAAGGTGGTTGAAAAGGTGGTTGGAAAGGTGGTGGAAAGATGGTTGGAAAGGTGGTTGGAGAGGTGGTTGGAGAGGTGTTGGTTGGAAGGGTGGTTGAAAGGGTGGTTGGAAGGGTGGTTGAAAGGGTGGTTGGAAGGGTGGTTGGAAGGGTGGTTGAAAGGGTGGTTGGAAGGGTGGTTGAAAGGGTGGTTGGAAGGGTGGTTGGAAGGGTGGTTGGAAGGGTGGTTGAAAGGGTGGTTGAAAGGGTGGTTGGAAGGGTGGTTGAAAGGGTGGTTGAAAGGGTGGTTGGAAGGGTGGTTGGAGAGGTGGTTGAAAGGGTAGAAGCTGAAAAGGGGTTGAAAGGGTTGAAACGGTGGCCGAAAAAGTTTGAATAAATAGGAAAGAGTGTGGAAAAAAGAGGGGGGAAGAAGAAGGAGGAAAGGGGAGGGGGGGGGGGGAAAGAAGAGGAGGGGGGAGGGGGGCGGAGAAAGAAGAGGGGGGGGGGCGGAAGGGCTGAGAGTATGATTTCTTATTCATTTTCAATGCATCATCGTAATCAAGTCATCATCGTCTGGCAAATCGCTTGTTTTTAAACAAACCGGAAACGGCATAAACCAATCAAATTTCTCCAACTTCATCCGCTTCTTCCGAGGCTGCAGGCTGCTTGAAACTTCGACAAAGCGGAAATGAAGTGCAAATTGACTGGTGACACTAATCTCCCCCTCGACTCTTCTGCCCATGCCTCCTCATTCAGTGGCGCTTCATAAATCACCAGCGCCCATCACTCTGACGTCACGTGCCCATCACTCTGACATCACGTACAGGCGTGCTGCATACATTCGTTCTCGAATGGTCTAGAAAAAGTGTTTTTTTTTCTGTAGTTTTTATAATTTTTGGTTCAAGTGAGTTTTTTTGAGGTAGATGGTTCGTGTTTGTAGGTGGCAAACACACGGTTCGTGTTCGTTTGTGGTGGAAACGAAAACTGAGTTGATGTTTGTGAGTGTCGACAACACAAACAAACTTTTCGAAGCACACCAGCTCTTCTGAGGAAGTGAGTGAGCCAGGGGAGGGTGGTTGTAATGCCATAATGCAACGCAACTCCCACTCCTGTTCCACTTTCGAAGCCTCTGAGAACTCTATCTTGATTTTGGTCCAACCACTTCTCATATCGAGACTTGCTTGTGGTTTACTTGGATTCGAACTCATGACTTTCGGCTCGGTTGGTTTTCAACCAATTGGGCACACTTGTGTAACTCTTCTCATCTCTTCCCCTTCTCTTCATTCTCTTCCTTTCCTTCCTTCTTTTCATTTTCTTTTTTTCCTTTTCTTCCTTTTCTTCATTTTTTTCTTTTTTCTACTTTTCTCCTTTCTTTTTTTTTTCTACTTTTTTTCTTTTTCTTCCTCTTTTTCTTTTTCCTCATCTTCATCCTTCTCTTTCTCCTCCTTCTCCTTCTCCTTCTCCTCCTTCTCCTTCTCCTCCTTCTCCTTCTCCTCCTTCTCCTCCTTCTCCTTCTCCTCCTTCTCCTTCTCCTCCTTCTCCTTTTCCTCCTTCTCCTTCTCCTCCTTCTCCTTCTCCTCCTTTTTCTTCTCTTCCTTCTCCTTCTCCTCCTTCTTTTTCTCCTCCTTCTCCTTCTCCTCCTTCTCCTTCTCCTTCTTCTCCTTCTTCTCTTCTTCCTCCTTTTCATCTTCATCCTCTTTCCCTTCCTTCCTTCTCTTCTTTCCTACCTCATTCCTCTCAGCTTTCATTCTTCTCTTTCTTTTTCTTTTTTAATTTATACCTTTTTCTATTTACCGCGTTTTTTCAAGTTATTTTTTCTTTTATTTCAAATTCTTCTTCTTTTTCATCTTCTTATTTATTTTTTTCTTTTTTTTCCTCCAACTTTTTTTTATTCCTTTTATTTTTATTTTTATTTTTCTGTACATTTTTTTTCATTTTTGTTATTTTTGCATCAATAATTGTTTTTTTTCTTTCTAATTACAACATTATACCTTCCAGCAGAAAGCCCTTCGGTAAACAGACAATGCCAAAACCAGTCTGTTGGAAAATTTGTGAAGTCAGCATGAAAGAGGCAACTTTTTAAGAGGATCCCAACGAAATTCCATAGAAACATTAGGAATATGTCGGCATAACACGTTAATAATATTCAACCACAACCTCGGAAACACTGCATTTGCACAGCCTTCAAAAACCCTTTCAACAATTTCAAACATCTCTGCAACATTTCTCCAACATTTCTGCAACATTTTTCCAACGTTTTTGCAACATTTTTGCAAAATGTCAACAAAATTTCAATAGCATTTCAACAACCTTCCAACAACATTTCAACAACCATTTCCACAACAATTTCAACAACATTTCAACAACATTTCCACAACATTTCAAAGACATTCCAACAACATTTCAACAAAAATTTCAACAAAAATTTCAACAAAAATTTCAACAAAAATTTCAACAACATTTCAACAACATTCCAACAAAATTCCAACAACAATTTCAACAAAATTTCAACAACATTCCAACAACATTCCAACAACATTTCAACAACATTCCAACAACAATTTCAACAACATTTCAACAACATTCCAACAACATTCCAACAACATTTCAACAACATTCCAACAACATTCCAACAACATTCCAACAACATTCCAATAACATTCCAACAACAATTTCAACAAAATTTCAACAACATTCCAACAACATTCTAACAAAATTCCAACAACCTTCCAACAACAATCTCAACAACAGTTCAACAACATTCCAACAACATTCCAACAACATTTCATCAACATTTCAACAACTATTTCAACAACATTTCAACAACATTTCAACAACATTTCAACAACATTTCAACAACATTTCAACAACATTTTAACAACAGTTCAACAACAATTTCAACAACATTCCAACAACAATTTCACAACAAAAAGCCAACGAAACTTTGAAAATAATTCAACAAACAAGACTTCCTCTACAAAACCTTCAAGTCCTTCCATGCTGCAACAGCAGCAAAACTGACGTCACAACATGGGAACACCATATCTCCACAGCAGTCTTTAACCCCCCTTCATGTCTTTCTGCTCTTCCTCTTCATTCATCGCATAATTCATCTTGTGATAATTCATCTTGTGACAATTCATCTTGTAACAATTCATCTTGTAACAATTCAGCTTGTGACAATTCTTCTTGTAACAAGTCATCTTGTGACAATTCTTCTTGTAACAATTCATCTTGTGACAATTCGTCTGACAATTCATACCGTGAACGCTTTTCACTGAGTTTTTCTTTCACCACTCATCCACCGTACTCTCTCGTAACACGCGCCAAATCCGCAATCTCCACAAAAACCGCAACAACCACAACAACCACAACAACCACAACAACCACAACATCCACAACATCCACAACACTCACAACAACCACACCAACTCAAACAACCTCATTATCTACAACATCCACAACAACCACAACAACCACAACAACCACAACAACCGCAACAGCCACAACAAACAAAACATCCACAATAACCGCAACAAGCACAACAACCACAAGATCTACAACATCTACAACATCCACAACCTCTACAACAACCACAACAACCACAACATCCACAACATCCACAACCTTCTTGAACGAATGTACTCCAACTTGCTACCTTCCACAACTCCTTGAACAACTAGCCTCCATCGAAGATGCAGTGTTGTTGTTGTGGTCCCACCACCACCACCTTCCACAACGCCATCAGGTCTCTTACAACGCTTTGCAACAACAACTGCAACAACTGCAACAACAGATGTAGCAGCAACAGCAGAACCAACAGCAATAACAGATGTAACAACAGCAGCTGCCGCAGAGTTGTTAGCAAGCTGGGCAGGATCCGCTGCTTCAGAGCTGGCTGCACTCGAGCTTACCTCATCCTCTTCAACCTCCTCTTTCTGGTCAGTCTTTTTTCTTAGTCTTTCTTTAGTACATCTTCTTAGTCTTCTTCTTTTAGTATAATTTCTTAGTCTTCCTGTTTTAGTCTATCTTTTTAGTCATCCTGTTTAGTCTTCCTCTCAAGTTTTGTTTTTTTCTTTTTTCTTACTCCTCCTTTTCAGCATTTTTCATTATTTATCTTCTTTACCCTCTCTTGTTAGTCTTTTTTCAGTCTTCTTCTTCAGGTTTTTTTGACTTCCTTGTTCTTCTTTCTATTCTTTTCAACTTTCACAATCAGAATATTGGCTTGTTCAACAATGGTCAACCATTGCCGAACGGATTGCCGAACGGCTGATTTTTGTAGCGCGGCAAAGACAGCCATTCGAATAAAAATAAAAACTCATTGGAATCGAGTCTCAGTTGAGCGATCAGTGGACTCAGTTGCAACTTTTTGTTCTGCAACATAGCCTACCACAGGCAGGAGGAAGCAAGGAGGACTGCACAACATAGCCTACCACAGGCAGGAGGAAGCAAGGAGGACTGCACAACATAGCCTACCACAGGCAGGAGGAAGCAAGGAGGACTCCACAACATAGCCTACCATAGGCAGGAGGAAGCAAGGAGGACTGCACAACATAGCCTACCACAGGCAGGAGGAAGCAAGGAGGACTGCACAACATAGCCTACCATAGGCAGGAGGAAGCAAGGAGGACTCCACAACGTAGCCTACCATAGGCAGGAGGAAGCAAGGAGGACTGCACAACATAGCCTACCACAGGCAGGAGGAAGCAAGGAGGACTCCACAACATAGCCTACCACAGGCAGGAGGAAGCAAGGAGGACTGCAGCAACATCAACAGACCACTGCCTGCATCATTCATCAGCAAGTTGTCTGCTTCATTCCAGCAACAACGAAGCTTGACGTATTCTTTGTTTGGATTCTCAACTCCATTCCACATTTTGTTTATGCAAACCTTTCCAATGACCGTTGGTGGCTATTGCTTGCCTACTACTGTGTAATCATTCAATTGCTGGCGCGTCCTAAATAAATTTAATTTTATAAGTTAGTTTATTCATTCAATTATATGAATAAATGAATTAATTAAAACTCATTCATTAACTTTTTCATTTATTCATTCCTTAATTAATTAATTAATTCATTCATTCATTCATCTCTTCATTCATTCATTCATTCATTCATTCATCTCTTCATTCATTCATTCATTCATTCATTCATTCATTCATTCATTCATTCATTCATTCATTCATTCATTCATTCATTCATTCATTCATTCATCTCTTCATTCATTTATTCATCTATTCATTCATCTCTTTATTCATTAATTAATTAATTCATTCATCTCTTCATTCATTTATTCATTCATTCATTCACTCGTTCATTTCAATTCAATTCACTCATCCGACAAAAGAAAGTCTTGGAGGATAAATGCCACCACGATGGTATTGTGGTTGTAAGACGCACAAGGTGAGAAGTACACAACAGAAACCACACAAAAATGCAACAACACAACAACACAATAATGCAAAAACACAACAAAACAACAACAACAACACAGAAACACAACAAAACAAAAATGCAACAACAATAAAACGCAACAACACAACAGCGCAACAGCACAACAGCACAACAACACAAAAATGCAACAATGCACCAACAATAAAACACAACACAACAGCACAACAGCACAACAACACAAAAATGCAACAATGCAACAACACAACAAGGCAACAATGCAACAGCACAACAATAAAACAACACAACAAAGCAACAATGCAACAACACAAAAATGCAACAACACAACAATGCAACAATGCAACAACACAACAATGGAACAATGCAACAACACAACAATGCAACAACACAACAATGCAACAATGCAACAATGCAACAATGCAACAATGCAACAATGCAACAATGCAACAACACAACAATGCAACAATGCAACAGCACAACAATACAACAACACAACAATGCAACAATGCAACAACACAACAATGCAACAATGCAACAACACAACAATGCAACAATGCAACAACACAACAATGCAACAACGCAACAATGCAACAACACAACAATGCAACAATGAAGCAACAATGCAACAGCAACAATGAAGCAACAATGAAAAAACGGCACCAGTTGATGTTTCAGGCAAGACCATGAAACCACAATGTGATTGCATCACTGCAGGCGTTGGTGCATGTGCGTGTTGTGTATGTGTGTGTGTGTGTTGTGTGTGTGTGTGTGTGTGTGTGTGTGTGTGTGTGTGTGTGTGTGTGTGTGTGTGTATGTGTGTGGGTGTGTGTGTGTGTGTGTGTGTGTGTGTGTGTGTGTGTGTGTGTGTGTGTGTGTGTGTGTGTGTGTGTGTGTGTGTGTGTGGGTGTGTTTGTGTGTGTGTTTGTGTGTGTGTGTGTGTGTGTGTGTGTGTGTGTGTGTGTGTGTGTGTGTGTGTGTGTGTGTGTGTGTGTGTGTGTGTGTGTGTGTGTGTGTGTGTGTGTGTGTGTGTGTGTGTGTTTGTATACGTATGTGCTGTTATTCTTGTTTTGTTATGTTTACTTTCTGTGCTGGTTGTTGTGCCTGTATTGTTGTTGGGAATGTGTTATTTTTGATATACACGTTGTAGTTGTTGTTGCTGTTGTGGTGGAACTTGCTATTATTGTTTTTGTGGAGAGGTTTGTTGTTCCGTGGTACGTGTTGCTGAATGTGCGTGTTGTTGTTTGATGTTCGTGTTGTTGTTTGATGTTCGTGTT
>OX387252.1:5554676-5566839 GCA_947562095.1 Branchellion lobata | reverse complement strand
ATTAATAAAAAGATTTATAAATAATATATATAAAAAATGAATAATATAAACTAAGAATAAACAATACTCAAATAATAATAAATGATACTAATATATTGATAATAAACAATACTAATATACTTAGATCGAATGATACTGAAATAATAACAAATAATACTGAAATAATAACAAATAATACTTAAATAATAACAAATAATACTGGAATAATAACAAATAATACTGAAATAATAACAAATAATACTGAAATAATAACAAATGATACTGAAATAATAACAAATAATACTGAAATAATAACAAATAATACTTAAATAATAACAAATAATACTGAAATAATAACAAATGATACTGAAATAATAACAAATAATACTTAAATAATAACAAATAATACTGAAATAAGAACAAATAATACTGAAATAATAACAAATAATACTGAAATAATAACAAATAATACTGAAATAATAACAAATAATACTGAAATAATAACAAATAATACTGAAATAATAACAAATAATACTGAAATAATAACAAATATTACTGAAATAATAACAAATAATACTGAAATAATGACAAATAATACTGAAATAATAACAAATAATACTGAAATAATAACAAATAATACTAATATACTAACAGTAAATAATACTGAAGTAATAATAAGTACTAATACTATATTGGTAATGAAGAATACTATTACAATAGCAAATACTACTGAATCAATAGTAAATTAATTGGATGATCACTTCAATCAAGCCATATTTTCAACCATCGTCACCCCCTCATCATTAACACTAAATTTCCATTGAATATTTAGTGAATTCCCAGTAAACCTTCAGTGAATTTGCAGTGAATTTGCAGTGAGTTTGCAGTGAATTTTCAGTTAATTCCTAATGAATATTTCGTGAACTCTTGGTGAGTTTTTAGTGAATTTTCAGTGAATTTTTAGTGAATTTTCAGTGCATTTCCAGTGAAGCTTTAGTGAATTTTCGGTGGCTTTTCAGTAGACTGGCAGTGACTTATTATGGAACAAGCAATAAAAAACAGCTTCTAATAAAAAAAATTAATTTTTTGTTTTAAAAAAGTTGTCGACTGAACCGCACAATAAGTTGAAGCAACATTTAAGAGCGGCAGAGACTGTAATGCGATATTCATAATGGCGCCAAAATTGGATTCCTAAGAGGACAGACCGAAACCTAATGCAATGGAATGCCGCTTTGTTTAAAAGTTTGAAAATAAATTGAGAAATAACTTTATTTGTTTTAATTTCATTTAAAAAATAACTTTTTGGAAAGAAAGTTTTTAAAAAATAATTTTTGAAAGGATAAATAAAAAGAATTTTTTCGGAAAAATGTTTTTTTTTTTCAAAAAATAAATTGAAAAAATAAAGTTTGAAAAATAAATCTTCAGATTTGAACTTTTAGAAATAAAATTCAAAAAATAAAATTTTATAAATAAAATTTTTTAATGAATTCAAAAAAAAGAAAATTTTAATATTTCAAACAATACCGGTGAGACACCACACTACACCACACCACACCACACCACACCACACCACACCACACCACACCACACCACACCACACCACACCACACCACACCACACCACACCACACCACACCACACCACACCACACCACACCACACCACACCACACCACACCACACCACACCACACCACACCACACCACACCCCACCACACCAAACCAAACCACACCACACTACACCACACCCCACCACACCACACCACACCACACCACACCACACCACACCCCACCACACCAAACCACACCACACCACACCACACCACACCACACAATTCCAGGTGGTGAGTTGTGTTGTGTTATCGGTGGGACTGACAGTACAAATACAACGACACCAACAGCAACACGACTTTTACCTTCCATTCTACTACCCCCCCTCCTCCCCCTCCTCATCTCTCTCCCCATCACCATCCTCTTCCTTCACCCCATCCTCCTCCACCCCATCACCATCTCCCTCCTTCGCACCATCCTCAATTTCGGGTGGTCTGTTGTTTATGCCTCTTGACCACTCCCCCATCCTCTTCCTCTCCTTCACCATCTTCGTCTTCATCCTCACCTTCCTCGGATGCTGTGGCGCCTGTGTTGACAGCGCTTTTTTCCTATGTCTGGTTGGTTGTTTGTCTGCTGGTTTTTTGGGTTTTGTTGTTATTTTGTTGTTTGTTTGTTTGTTTGTTGTTTTGTTTGTTTGTATTTTCTTTCTTTTTTGTTTGGCTGGTTGTTCGTCTGTTGGTTGTTCGTTCTTTGTTTTTTTTTTGTTTTGTTTTGTCATTGGTTTATTCGTTCGTTTGTTTGTTCGGTTGTTTTTTTTGTTTATTTTGTAGTTTGGTTGTTTGTTTGTTTGAAAAAAAAACAAATTTTCAGTTCATCAATATTTCAAAAAGATGATTACGACAATCAACAATATGTGCATATTATAGTGCTCTAAGAATTCTCGCTTTCACGAACCACCCACCACCACCACACCACCACCACACCCCCCACCACACCACCAACCACACCACCAACCACACCACCAACCACACCACCAACCACACCACCAACCACACCACCAACCACACCCCCACCCCACCACCAACCATACCACCAACCACACCACCAACCACACCACCAACCACACCACCAACCACACCACCAACCACACCACCCACCACACCACCAACCACACCCCCAACCACACCACCAACCACACCACCAACCACACCACCAACCACACCACCAACCACACCCCCACCCCACCACCAACCATACCACCAACCACACCACCAACCACACCACCAACCACACCACCAACCACACCACCAACCACACCACCCACCACACCACCAACCACACCCCCAACCACACCACCAACCACACCACCAACCACACCACCAACCACACCACCAACCACACCACCAACCACACCACCAACCACACCACCAACCACACCACCAACCACACCACCAACCACACCACCAACCACACCACCCACCACACCACCAACCACACCACCAACCACACCACCAACCACACCACCAACCACACCACCAACCACACCACCAACCACACCACCAACCACACCACCAACCACACCACCAACCACACCACCAACCACACCACCAACCACACCACCAACCACACCACCAACCACACCACCAACCACACCACCAACCACACCACCAACCACACCACCAACCACACCACCAACCACACCACCAACAACACCACCAACCACACCACCAACCACACCACCAACCACACCACCAACCACACCACCAACCACACCACTAACCACACCACCAACCACACCACCAACCACACCACCAACCACACCACCAACCACACCACCAACAACACCACCAACCACACCACCAACCACACCACCAACCACACCACCAACCACACCACTAACCACACCACCAACCACACCACCAACCACACCACCAACCACACCACCAACCACACCACCAACCACACCACCAACCACACCACCAACCACACCACCAACCACACCACCAACCACACCACCCACCACACCACCAACCACACCACCAACCACACCACCAACCACACCACCAACCACACCACCAACCACACCACCAACCACACCACCAACCACACCACCAACAACACCACCAACCACACCACCAACCACACCACCAACCACACCACCAACCACACCACTAACCACACCACCAACCACACCACCAACCACACCACCAACCACACCACCAACCACACCACCAACCACACCACCAACCACACCACCAACCACACCACCAACCACACCACCCACCACACCACCAACCACACCACCAACCACACCACCAACCACACCACCAACCACACCACCAACCACACCACCAACCACACCACCAACCACACCACCAACCACACCACCAACCACACCACCAACCACACCACCAACCACACCACCAACCACACCACCAACCACACCACCAACCACACCACCAACCACACCACCAACCACACCACCAACCACACCACCCACCACACCACCAACCACACCACCAACCACACCACCAACCACACCACCCACCACACCACCAACCACACCACCAACCACACCACCAACCACACCACCAACCACACCACCAACCACACCACCAACCACACCACCAACCACACCACCAACCACACCACCAACCACACCACCAACCACACCACCCACCACATAAGCAAACTACAGTAGCGAACCTATGGACGACGTGTCGTAATAATATGATGAACACACAGAATGGCTGGAAAAAAGATGGGTAAAGGGAGGATGGAAAGAAAAAAGATGAATTGATGGAAGATGGATGAATGAAAAATGAATAGATAGATGAAAGAAGGAAGGAAGGATGGATAGGAGATAGATAGAAGGTTAGTCACAAAGAGGATGAATGGAGTAAATATATAAATGGAGGATATGTTGCATGGAAGGAGGAAGAAAGGCGGAAAATGAACAAAAGAAAGAAGAAGATAAAGAAAAAAAGAAGAGGAAAAAAAGGAAAAAGAAAAAGAAGGAGAAAAATAATAAAAGAGAAAAAAAAAGAAGAAGAAGAAGAAAAAGAAAAAAATAAAAGGAAGAAGAAGATTAAAAAAATAAAAAAAAAGAAAAAAACGGAAAAGAAGAAAAAGAAGAAAAAAAAAAGGAGGAAGGAAAGGAGAAGAAAGGAAGGAGAAGAAAAAGGAGAAAGGAGAAAAGGAAGAGGAAAAGGAAGAGGAAAAGGAAGAGGAAAAGGAAGAGGAAAAGGAAGAGGAAAAGGAAGGATGAATGATGGTTGCATCTCAGGCTGCGGAGGTCCACTTTGTCAGCAGGAGGTGCTTGAGAGGCTGTTGGGTCGTGGGTTGATGTGTCATGAGGTGTCTTCCGCTCAACTTGACACCCCTCAGCAACAAACTAGCACCCTTCTGGTGATACTGAAGAATACTTACAGATATTTATGAATATTCAATGCTACTAACTGATACTCATGAATACTGAGTGGTACTAACAGATACTTATATAGACTGAACGATACTAACAGATACTTACGAATACTGAATGATACTAACAGATACTTATGATTACTGAATGATACAAACAGATACTTATGAATACTGAAGGATACTTATAAATACTGAATGATACTTATAAATACTGAATGATACTAACAGATACTTATAAATACTGAATGATACTAACAGATACTTATGAATACTGAAGGATACTTATGAATACTGAAGGATACTTATAAATACTGAATGATACTAACAGATACTTATAAATACTGAATGATACTAACAGATACTTATGAATACTGAAAGATACCAAATGATACTTATGCATACTGAAGGATACTTATGAATACTGAAGGATACTTATGAATACTGAAGGATACTTATGAATACTGAAGGATACTTATAAATACTGAATGATACTAACAGATACTTATAAATACTGAATGATACTAACAGATACTTATGAATACTGAATGATACTAACAGATACTTATGCATACTGAATGTTGCTAAATGACGCTAAATGTTACTAACTCATGAATACTGAATGGAACGATGATTGAATAAATTTGAAACACGGGTTAGGATTTCACCAATGGGCCGATGGTGCTCACACACATGGCCACTGCACAGCGGATGACACGGCTGCTTTGCAGTTGAGAGTGTCTGAGAGTGTAGATGAAATCGTGGCTTGGATGAGAGCCAATCGCCTTAAGCTCAACAGTGAGAAGACTGAGAGGATCTGGCTTGGAACTCATCTGGGCTGAAGTTACTATAGAAGGATTTGTATTGTATTATATTGTATTGTAGTTAATTGCATTGTAATGCATTGTATTGTGTTGCATTAGATTGTAATGCATTGCATTGCATTTTATTGCATTATTTTGCGTTGCATTGTATTTTATAGTATTGCATTGTATTGTATTGTATTGCATTGTATTTTATTGCATTGTATTGTATTGCATTGTATTGCATTTTATTGTATTGCATTGTATTGCGTTGAATTGTATTGCATTGTATTGAATTGCATTTTATTGCATTGCGTTGCATTTTATTGTATTGTAGCATATTGTACTTGTAGATCTGACTTCTTATGGACAAGAAACCCAACGTTGGTCGACTCAAACGCTGGAGCCTCAAGTTGAAGAAGACAAATTGAATGCCATCTAACAACTTCACCCACGTGTCATCACTCACGTGTTGCTAACCACGTGGTATAAAATATGACGTCACCAGTAATTTTATCCAGTGTCATTAAAATGTTGTTATCCACTTGACATCCCCCATGAGACCTCATCCACGTGACACCATTCACGTAACATCACCCACGTGGCACCATTCACGTGACACCGTTTACTTGACACAATTAACGTGACACCATTCATGTGACACCGTTTACTTGACACAATTAACGTGACACCATTTACGTGACACCATTTGCGTGTTATGCACGTGTCGTCATCTACGTGCTGCTGACACGTGTCGAGAGTCATTGCTTCGACTGATGACGCCGTGGCTGGTAATCGCATTAGCGTGTCCTTGTGGCCAGCCATTCATCGCCCCTCCCTCCCTCCCTTCTGACCTGGCATTGGACATTCGTCTTTCTGTGTCTTCTCACATCACCCACGAATGTTATTTCTTTTCACATCTCTCCCAAAAAACTCCTTTTTCTCTTACAAGAATCCTCCTGCATTCCCCCCCCCCTTCGTAACACACACGAATTCCTTGTTCGCAGTGTTGTAGAGACTTCTTGTGGCCTCGAGACTCTACGGGGTTGATGCCACTATAATAATAGTCGTGTTTGTATTGTATTGTATTGTATTGTATTGTATTGTATTGTATTGTATTGTATTGTATTGTATTGTATTGTATTGTATTGTATTGTATTCTTGTTACTTTTCCCACCCATTTGACGCGTCAGAACCGAAGTCTGCTTTTAATCGCTCGTCATCACTGCCCATCCACAAAGTCTATCATTCAATGGGGCTTGATAGCAAACGATTAAAATAATAATAATAAGAATACTAATTAGAAAAAACAATAAAAATATTAATTATAATAATTAAAATATAAAAAAAAAGAGGAATAATAATATTAATATAATAATAATTAAATAATTGGAAAAATTTAAAGAAAATAATAATAATAATAATAATAATAATAAAAATAATAATAATAATAATAATAATAAAAATAAAAATAATAATAATAATAATAATAATAATAATAATAATAATAATAATAATAATAATAATAATAATAATAAAAATAATAATAATAATAATAATAATAATAATAATAATAATAATAATAATAATAATAATAATAATAATAATAATAATAATAATAATAATAATAATAATAATAATAATAATAATAATAATAATAATAATAATAATAATAATAATAATAATAATAATAATAATAATAATAATAATAATAATAATAATAATAATAATAATAATAATAATAATAATAATAATAATAATAATAATAATAATAATAATAATAATAATAATAATAATAATAAAAAAAATAATAATAATAATAATAATAAATAATAATAATAATAATAAGAATAATAATAATAAGCAACCACCAACAACCACTCCAGCAAGCAGTTTGTTGAGGTGTTTTACTGTGGAAGAACATCGGTTGTAGTACTGGGCTGCAGCTGAAAACGCCCTTGAGAACAATAAAAACAACAATATTAATAACTCAAAATTATTAAAAAAATAATAATAATAATTAAATTATGAAAAAAATTATTAATTATTTAATAACAATTATACTGATAAAAATAAAAATAATAAAAACAATAAAGATAAAAATAATAAAAATAGTTATTATTATTATGTGACAACCCCCCAGTACTCGTTAATGTTGTGCGTCATCTTCCTGTGTGAGGTGCTCATCCTGGTGTTGGCCTGCCTCTTCAGCAAACAGGTCTGTTTCCCACCACCTCTTCACCACTCCTCCCCTACCATTCCACTGCCCCTCCACCATTCCTCCACCACTCCTCCATTTCTTCTCCACCACCCTTTCGCCACCCTTCCACCACTTTTCCATCACCTCTCCACCAGCCTTCACCACCCCATCACCACCCCTTCACCACCCTTCACCACTCCATCACCACCCCTTCACCACCCTTCACCACCCCATCACCACCCCTTCACCACCCTTCACCACCCCATCACCACCCCTCCACCACCCTTCACCACCCCATCACCACCCCATCACCACCCCCTCACCACCCCATCACCACCCCATCACCACCCCATCACCACCCCATCACCACCCCTTCACCACCCTTCACCA
This sequence comes from Branchellion lobata, assembly GCA_947562095.1. Classification (NCBI taxonomy): domain Eukaryota; kingdom Metazoa; phylum Annelida; class Clitellata; order Hirudinida; family Piscicolidae; genus Branchellion; species Branchellion lobata. Next base: position 5,558,499 of record OX387252.1, on the reverse strand, counting down.
CTCCATCACCACCCCTTCACCACCCTTCACCACCCCATCACCACCCCTTCACCACCCTTCACTACCCCATCACCACCCCTCCACCACCCTTCACCACCCCCTCACCACCCCTCCACCACCCTTCACCACCCCATCACCACCCCTTCACCACCCTTCACCACCCCATCACCACCCCATCACCACCCCATCACCACCCCATCACCACCCCTTCACCACCCTTCACCACCCTTCATCACCCCATCACCACCCCTTCATCACCCCATCACCACCCCATCACCACCCCTTCACCATCCTTCCACCACCCCTTCACCACCCCATCACCACCCCTTCACCACCCCTTCACCACCCCATCACCACCCCTTTACCACTCTTCTACCACCCATTCACCATCCCGCTACTACCACTCCATCACCCCTTTCCACCCACCCACTTCCAACCACCCCCTTTCAACCACCCCCTCCCAATCACCCTTCTAACCACCCCCTTCCAATCACCCTTCCAACCACCCCCTTTCAACCACCCCCTCCCAATCACCCTTCTAACCACCCCCTTCCAATCACCCTTCCAACCACCCCCTTCCAATCACCCTTCCAACCACCCCCTTCCAACCACCCCCTTCCAACCACCCCCTTCCAACCACCCCCTTTCAACCACCCCCTTCCAACCACCCCCTTCCAACCACCCCCTTCCAACCACCCCCTTCCAACCACCCCCTTCCAACCACCCCCTTCCAACCACCCCCTTCCAACCACCCCCTTCCAACCACCCCCTTCCAACCACCCCCTTCCAACCACCCCCTTCCAACCACCCCCTTCCAACCACCCCCTTCCAACCACCCCCTTCCAACCACCCCCTTCCAACCACCCCCTTCCAACCACCCCCTTCCAACCACCCCCTTTCAACCACCCCCTCCCAACCACCCCCTTCCAACCACCCCCTTCCAACCACCCCCTTTCAACCACCCCCTTTCAACCACCCCCTCCCAATCACCCTTCCAACCACCCCCTTTAAACCACCCCCTCCCAATCACCCTTCCAACCACCCCCTTCCAACCACCCCTTCCTATTCACCATTTTTCAAACTACCTTTTTTTATTCATCCCGCTTTATTCCACAACCCCCTCCAGCCTCCCCCTTTAACCAACCCTTCCCAACCACCCTTCTGCATCTCATTCATTAAAAATGACAAAACAACAATTAAAACAGCGACAAAAACACCAACAAAATCATCAACAACAAAAACAAAAACATCAACAACTACAACACAAACAGTAACAGCAACAACAACCAAAACAACAACCAAAACAACAACCAAAACAACATTCCATCACACGCAACACGTGCCTACCGGTCAACGTGTGTTTTGTTGCCTTAAGATTCTTTATTGCCTTTTTCTATCCATCCACGCATCCATCCACGCATCCATCCACGCACCCATTCACGCATCTATCCACGCATCCATCCACGCATCCATCCACGCATCCATCCACGCATCCATCCACGCATCCATCCACGCATCCATTCACGCATCCATCCACACATCCATCTACGCATCCATCCACGCATCCATCTACGCATCCATCCACGCATCCATCCACTCATCCATCCACGCATCCATCCACGCATCCATCCACACATCCATCCACGCATCCATCCACGCATCCATCCACGCATCCATTCACGCATCTATCCACGCATCCATCCACGCATCCATCCACGCATCCATCCACGCATCCATCCACACATCCATCCACGCATCCATCCACGCATCCATTCACTCATCTATCCACGCATCCATCCACGCATCCATCCACACATCCATCTACGCCTTCATCCACGCATCCATTCACGCATCCTTGCGAACTCTATAGGCGTAATAACACTACAAAACTAGTTGTATTTTTATCTTATTGTATCTTTCCAAACATAAGCATTAAACATGTTTTGATTAGGCAAGATGAACGTTGGTGAAGTTATGCAAGCTTGGATGAGGTTACGTAAAATTGGATAAGGTTACGTAAAATTGGATAAGGTTACGTGAGGTTTTATAATTTTACGTAAGGTTGGATAAGAGTAAATTGGAATGACAACCTTGGATTTGATAGGATAAGGTTGAGCAGACTGGATGAAATAGATAAAATGAGATTAGATTAGATTAGATAAGATAAAATAGATGAGATTAGATAAGATAAAATAGATAAAATTAGATAAAATAGATAAGACTAGACTAGTTCAGATAAAACAGAAAAGATTAGATAAGCTTAGATAAAATAGATAAGGTTAGACCAGATGAATTGAGATGAGATTAGATGAGATCTGGTTAGAGGTGTTTTTTTCATTCGAAGGACCATTCGATCCGGATTGGTGTTGCAATGATCAAAGCAGTAACACATGAAACTCTATAATGAGACATGCCATGGTGGTTGGGGCAGATTAAGAAGCCAATTGTGTCTGAAAAATAAAAAAATAAACAACAAATGAACTAAGAAATGAATGGATGAATGGATGAATGGATGAATGGATGGATGGATGCATGCATGCATGAATGAATGAATGGATGCATGCATGAATGAATGGATGCATGCATGAATGAATGAATGAATGAATGAATAAAGAAATGAATAACTAAATAAATAAGTAAATAAATAAATGAATGAATGAATCAAAGATTGAATAAATGAATGAATGAATGGATGAATGAATGAATGAATAAAAGATTAAATAAATGAATGAATGAATGAATGAATGAATGAATGAATGAATGAGAAGAGGAATAAAAGAAGGAATAAAGGGATGAATGAACACAAAGCATACTAATAAAAATAAAAATCTTACAATCCTGCGAGGGGAAGGGGAGGAGAGTTTTTAAGGAAGATGAAACCAGAGTTGTGTTGGTGGGGGTGTTAAATTTACAGGCCTGTTCGAATTTATTGAAAAAGTTTATCTCGGCTGCAGCAAATAACTTGGGGATAAATGCCGTGGTGTAACGTGGCCACAAAAGGATACAAAAGCCGTTATAATGTTCAATAGATCACGGTAAAACAATACAAAAACAACATTTAGAAATAATACAAAAATAATATTTGAAACAACACAAAAACAGCATATAGAAATAATACAAAAATAATATTTGAAACAACACAAAACAGCATATAGAAATAATACAAAAATAATATTTGAAACAACACAAAACAACATATAGAAACAATACAAAAATAATATTTGAAACAACACAAAAACAACAGAAGAGACAACGAAGGGAAAATATAAATACAATAAGCAAAAATAAAACAAAAAAACAAAAAATAAATGAAAAAACAAAAAAAACGACAAAGAACAAACAAAAAACAACACACGCGGATGGAAAAAGGAAGAATAGAATCAATGGATACAATACGAAGAGGTTGTTGTTGGTGTCGTTAATGTTGTTGTTGTTGATGTTGTTGAGGTTATTGTTGTTGGCGTTGATAATGTTGTTGTTGTTGATGTTGTTAATGTTGTTGTTGTTGGTGTTGTTAATTTTGGTAATGTTGTTGTTGTTAATTTTGTTGTTGGTGTTGTTAATGTTGTTAATGTTGTTGTTGATTTTGTTAATGTTGTTGTTGTTGTTGTTGATGTTATTAATGTTGTTGTTGTTGTTGATGTTGTTGTTGGTGTTGTTAATATTGTTGTTGATGTTGTTGCTTTTGAAGCTGTTATTTTTGTGTTTGTTTCTTTGTTTTTTTGTCGTCCGTTGTTTTTTTTTGTTGCTTTGTTGTTGTTGTTGAAGGTATTGATGTGCTGTTGTTGTTTTTTAAAGTTTCAATTTAGTCTATTTTTTGTCG
>OX387252.1:5542176-5544676 GCA_947562095.1 Branchellion lobata | reverse complement strand
TATTGATGTTGTTGTTGTCGATGTTGTTGTTGTTGATGTTTTAGTTGCTGTTGTTATTGTTGATGTTGTTGTTGTGATTGTTATTGTTGTTGATGTTGTTGTTGTTATATTAGTATTTAAGGTTGTTGTTTTAGTTGTTGTTTTTGTAGTTGTTGTTTCACGATTTTGTTGATTTTAATTTTATTTATTCATTTTAGCAATGGTCTTGCTGTTTGCCGTTTATGATTTTGTTGTTTTAAATGTTTATTGTTGTTGATGTTGTTGTTGTTGTCGATGTTGATGTTGTTGTTGATGTTGATGTTGTTGATGTTGTTGTTATTGTTGTTGATGATGTTGATGTTGTTGATGTTGTTGTTATTGTTGTTGATGTTGATGTTGTCGTTGATGTTGTTGTTGTTGTTGTTGTTGTTGATGTTGTTTTTGTTGTTGTTGTTGTTGTTGATGTTGTTGTTGTTGATGTTCTTGTTGGTGTTTTTGTTGTTGGTTTGTTGTTTTCGTGTTGTTGATGTTGTTGTCGCGTTGTTGATGTTGTTGTTGATGTTGTTGTTGTTGCTGTTGTTGTTGGGTTGTTGTTGTCGTGTTGTTGATGTTGTTGCTGTTGTTGTTGGGTTGTTGTTGTCGCGTTGTTGCAGTCTTTGTTCGGGGCGTACTGCTTGCGTTTGCCGAGTTATATTCAGTGTTTTTTGTTCCCGACTGTTCCATGTAACTGCTTCAAGGGGAACCTTACCTCGGCGGTGTAACCCCCCAACATTCCTTCTCTGCCTCTAACAAACAAAATTCCAGACGGACTCTGGAAGTTTCGTTGTGGTAGATTGTGTTGCGCGTGTCATTAGGACACACGTTGAGGTCCGTGTGCATTAACTTTCTGCAAACTCCTCCCAACTCCTCCTCCACCCTTCGTCCGAATACACTCCGTTCCTTCCTCTCTTCTACTCTTTTATTATTTTGTCTTTTTTTTTATTAAAAAAATTTTTTTTGTAGTTTTTTTCTTTTTTTAATATTTTTTTAATTATTATTTTTTCTTTCAAATCACTTCATTCAAAGTCATATAGATTATTATTCAAAAGTGATTCAATGCCCTCCAACAACCACCACCACCTCTGCACTCTTGCCAGATCTTGGACCTAATGGCTGCCTGTGTGTTGTTGTCGTTCGTGAAACGGAAACAGGTCGACTGTCAGTGGAATGAGGATAGTGATTTAGGTTGAAGGAGGGGCTGCTGGTGGTGGTTTTATGGGGGTTTTGTGGGGGTTTTGTGGTGGTTTTGTGGTGGCGGTTTGATGGTTTTGTGGTGGTTTTGTGATGGTTTTGTGGTGGTTTTGTGGTGGTGGTTTTGTGGTGGTGGTTTTGTGGTGGTGGTTTTGTGATGGTTTTGTGGTGGTTTTGTGGTGGTGGCTTTATGGTGATGGTTTTGTGGTGGTGGTTTTGTGGAGGTTTTGTGGTGGTAGTTTTGTGGTAGTAGTTTTGTGGTGGTGGTTTTGTGGGGATTTTTGTGGTGGTGGTTTTGTGGTGGTGGTTTTGTGGTGGTGGTGGTTTTATGGTGGTTTTGTGATTTTTTGACACCCTGTGCTGATGACTTGAGACGGTGTTTAAAACATACTTCTGTGGTCAGCAACAAGCGACAAGCGAACACATAAACACACAAACATGACGACACAAACACACAAACACGAAAACACAAAACACAAACACGGCGACACAAACATACAAACACGAAGACAAACACACAAACATGGATATAAACACACAAACACGAATACAACCACACAAACATGAAAAAACACAAACAAGCAAAGGAACACACACGAAGGCACACAGTACGTATTGCGAAAACTTTTCTACCACGAGGAACAACCACCCGCATATTTTGCGAATTCTTTTGATACCAGTATTTTTAAAAGTGCATTTCGCACGAAATCTATTATTAACCTTGATCAATCATTCTGATTATTATTATTTCAATTAATAATAAAAATATTTTTATTATTATTGTTATTCATTGGAGGATAAACTCTTTTATTTAACAAGCCCTACCACCTTCACTCCATCACCTCCTCCCTCATCGTATTAGTAGGTGTCAAACGTTAGCGTCTCATGTAGCCTAGGACACCCCCACTTGCTGATTGTGACCTAATTATGACTTAATCATGACTTTACTATGACCTATTTAATGCCTAATTGTGACCCAATTAGGACCTGATTATGACCCAATTGTGGATTGTTGTTATATTATGAACAAATAGAAATCAATTGAAATTTCATAGTAAGTTATGATTCATAATAGATTATGAGTAATTATGAATTATTATGAACTTATTATGAATAATTATGAATGCATTATGAACTAATTATGAATTATTATGAATTTATTGTAATTTTTACAAAATTATTTTTATTTTTTAATAATTTTATTATAAATTACTATGAATTAACATGAATTTATTGTGAATTTTTGTTAATTAACATGAATTAATCAAGAATTATAATGCATTTCAATGAA
>OX387252.1:5519237-5531737 GCA_947562095.1 Branchellion lobata | reverse complement strand
TGTTGATGTTGCAGGTGTTGTTGTTGATGTTGTAGCTCTGCCTTCATGCGCGCCTCTTCAGCTTGCAGCAGCTGCAACGTGCGGCAACATTCGTCATAGCGTTCCTGTAACGCCACCTTTTCTTGCTCCATCGAAGCTGCTTTGCTTTCGCTGCTGCTGCTTGCTGCCTGCAACCTGACACACTCCGACGACATTCTTTCGAATTCTTTGTCTTTTGTCGATATTATTTCTTTGTGTTTTGCTAACTCATCCTTCAGTCCTTGTGTCTGTGCTTTCACATCCTGTAAAGAGCTGTTGTATTCGTTTGTTAAGGTCTCTTTTTCCGCCTTCAGAGACGCAATCAGGCCAGATAAAGTTTCCTTTTCGTTGTTTGACTCCTTCATTTGAGTGTTTGAAGCCTTCATAACACCTTCAAACCTCTCAAGAAGTGTTACAATGGCGCTAATGTCACTGTCACTCTTTAAAACCTCTTCCGAATCGAAGAGGTCATTTGGTGATTCAGACCCTCCGTTGGAAAAACCCTTTAAAAAGCTTCTCATCAGGTTAATACGGTCGAGGACGCAGGCGAGTTTGTCTTGAGCGCCTTTCAAGCGGGCCTCTCTCGCTCCCTCCTCCTGCCTGCACGCAAGCAGCTGTTCCCGCAAGCCCTGGAGGACCTGGGCGGACTGACCTTGTGACTGACTGAGGCTTCCTTGCAACTCTCCCTTCTCCTCCTCCAGACGTGAAACTTCATTTTCAAGCCGTTCCACTTGAGTGGTTTTCTCGTGCACTTGTTGCTGCAGGGTTGACTGCATCTTCGACATTCCTGACCGGGTTTCGTCAAGCGCAGCCAGCATACCATCAATCTTGCTTCCAACTTCTCCATGTCCAGTCACTCCCAGCTTGACTCTGACCGTCTCCAGCATCCCTTCCCTCTCACTCAGCCTCTCTTCATTTTCCAACAGTTGCCGCCTCGACATCACAGCCTGCTCTTCCAACCGTGACACCCGTTCCAGCATAAACTTCCCCTTTTCCGCTAGAGTGCCACAGCACCTGAGCACCCTTGCGGTCTGCACAGCCAGCCTCTCTTCCACCGCCAACAGACTCGTCTGGTGGTGGCTGAGGCAGTGTTGCAAGTGTTCCTTGCACGCCTCTACCTCTCTCCTCACCACTCTCAACTCCTCCTCCGCGCTCCTCACCTTTTCTTCAGCCTCCAACAACTGCCTCTGCAGCGTTCCAACATCACCCACCAAGCGCTCCTTCGCTCCTTCAATGCTGCTCAATGCTTCGAGCTTGTGTGTCAGTGTGGTTTGTTGCTCTGTTAGCATTTTTATCTTATCTTCAAATTCACTTGAAGTTGCTCTGAGCTTTCCGTTCAACTGTTTCACTTCCTCTTGACACTTTTCTTTCGACAGGTTCATTTCTTTGTTTTCTTGTGTTAGAACTTCTTTTTCCTTCCTCAATTCTTCAAGGGCAACCTCTCGTTTCCTCAAGCCCTCTGCCACCTTCCCCTTCACCCTCCTCACCTCATCTTCTCTTTCACCCATGATCCTCTCACACTCCTCAATCCTCAACCTTGACCTCTCAATCTCTTGTAACAACAACTTCGTCTTCTCATCAGCCACCTCCCTCTCTCCTTCCATCCTTGTTTTCTCTTTCGAACTCACTTTGAGTGCTGTTTCTTTCGCTGAGAGGTCGCTTTGGTTCTCTTTCAATTTCGTTTCGATCTTCCTCACGTACTTGTGCAACTCTTGCAGGTTGTTGTCAAGAGCAGAGGCGCTTGCGTCGGCGTGTACGTTAGTGGAGCCTGCCTTGATTAAGCCCTTGTTGAACTCTTGCACGTGATCTTGCACCACCTTCACGCACGCAAGCTGTTCTTCCAGCTGCTTCTTGTTATGAGATGCTTGCTCTTCTACTTCAAGCAGCTTAGCTTCCTTCTGCTTTGCTTCTTTCTCCATCGCCTTCTTCACCTGCTGCATGTCAGCCAGCTCACTAGCCGTCCGTTCCACTTCCTTCTTCAGCGCCTTCACCTCGTCCTTCTGAACCTTGAACCTCTCACAGGTCGCCTCCAACTCAGTCGACAGCTCCACAATGGTGGCATCCTTCTCCTTGCTTTCTTCCTCTCTCACTCTCGCCTCCTCCTCTCTGGCTTTCTCTTGACCTCTTATTTTCTCCTCTTTTAACTTTTCCTCCTTTATCAGCATCTCATCCTCCTTCCTCGCTTCCTCCTCTTCCTGCCTCACCATCTCATCTTTCAGCTTCGCCACCTCTCCCTTCAGAGCACCCAGGTCTTCTTGCAGACTTCCCTCCCTCCCCTCCAACTCCGCAACGCGCTCCTTCAACGAGGAATTGGCTTCGGACAGAACCTTGAGGTCGTGGGTGGCTTGAGAGAGTTGTTGTTCGTGTGTGTTTCCTTCCTCATCCTTCTCCTTCTTCATGGCCTCCAGCTGCACTCGATACCGGTCTTCCAGCTCTCTTGTGAGTCTGGAATGCTCCTCCTCCATCGTCCTCAGCTTCTCCTCCATCACTCCCCTCTCTTCCTCCATCACCTTCATCTTTTCTTCCATCACTCTCTTTTCCTCCTCCATTATTCTCATCTTTTCCCCCATCATCTTCATTCCCTCCTCTCCCGCTTGCCCTTCTGCTTGCCACCGTGCCACTTCAGCACGCAACTCTTTCAATTGCTCTTTTAAAGCCTCCTTTTCCTCTTTTTCCTCCTCTTTCTTCTCCTTCTTCTCCTTCTTCTTCTTCTCCTTCTTCTCCTCCCCCTCCTCCTCCTCCTCCTCCTCCTCCTCCTCCTCCTCCTCCTCCCTCTCCTCCTTTTGTGATTCTTTGAGTTGCTCTATCTCACACTGCAGCCTACGCCAATTTACTTGCTTTTTGACGTTTTCAGAAGATGGAGAGGAGAACAACAAGGTAGAGGGAGTGGGAATAGGAGGAGGGGTAGAAAAAATGGGTGAGTCTTGATGGGTGAAGTCCAAGTCACTTTGTGGGGGTGTTCCCATCAACCCCTGCAACTTTTCAACCTCCTCCATTTTCCTGCTCAACCTCACCTCACACTCCTCCAGCAGCTCTCCCTTCACTCTTGCCTCCTCCTCCACAACAGCCACCCGTGACGTCAGAACTTCAACGCCACTCTTCAAACCCCCCACTTCCAAGTCTTTCGCCAATAATTCCTTTTTAAGCACTTCACATTCGGTCGATCTAACGGCCAGATTAGCTTCGTGCTTCGCAGCAGCGGCAGCCAAAGCTTGCAGCTGTTGTTGGCACTGTCCACAAAGTTCTTTTAGCTTACCCACCTCCTCCTCCTTCGACTCCAAGGCAGCCTTCAAAACCTCACCTGCCTTTTCCGCTTGCACCACCTTCCCGTCCTTCTCCAACACCTCCTTCCGCAGCGCTTCCACCACGCCTTCTCCCTCCTGCAGTCGCCTCTTCACTTCTTCCACCTCCTTCAAATCTTCCTGCCGACCTTCCACGCTCGACCGCTCCAGAGCCTCCTTCTGTTTCTGCAGCGCCACCACCGCAGCAGTGGCTTGCTGCTTGTCCTGTCAATGGCAACATGACGTCAGCATGGAGGCGGTGATGAGTGGCGGATGCATTTGACGACTCAGCTGTTCGCCTTGGCGCTTCGAGAGTTGGATTTATTATTATTATTATTATTACTGTTTGAGAGTACAAGCGATGTAAAGTGGGGATGAAGGAGGGATGAGTGATGGAAGAGAGGATAAAAAATGAGAAAGACACTCACGTGGGTGAGTTGAGCCACTTGGGCTTGCAACGACTCGATGTCTGAGGCACTCCTCGACTCGCTGTGGACCACTTGCTCCTTCTCCACCGACTGGGCAGCACAAGAAACCTCCAACTGGTGCCTCAAAGACCCCACCAGTCCTTCCAACTCAACAATCCTTCCTTCGTAAGCACTCCTCAGTGCTTGCAACTCTTCCTCCTTCCTTGCTGAGTTCCTCCTTCCTTCCTCTTCTTCCTCCTTTCCATGCAACACCTCTCCCGCTTCATCAGAGGGGGCTTTATGCACCAGCGTCGATGGACCAGTCGACTTGGCCAGTGCCTCCTCCAGGTCGTCCACCTTCCACTTCATCCTGCAAAATTACCACTCTACTGATACTCCAGGGTCTATACGCACGCACGCACACACCTACACACAAACAAACCTACTCACACACAGACACGCACACACACAAACAAACGTACATACACACAGACACGCACACACAAAAGCAAACGTACACCCACACAGACAGGCACACACAAACTTGTCAAGGGAGGCTTGCAGACACTCCTCTCTCTTGGAGCTTTCCTGCTGGGAAGCCCTCAGGATGCTGATGGCCTGGCATGAGCATGAAGAAGATGCCATTACAAATGAAGGAAAGACATGCAATGAAAAACAATTCTATGCGATGGACTACCATGCGATGCAATACAATGTGATGCAATACAACGCGATGCAATACAATAAAGAACACTAACACCACCACTACCACGAACGACGCAACACCATCACTACTAGCAACAACACTGCCAACAGCAACAACACCACCACCAACAGCAACAACAACACCACCAACAGCAACACCACCACCACCACCAACAGCAACAACAACACAACCAACAACAGCAACAACAACAACACTAACAACAAAATCACAGCAACAACATCACCATCAACAGCACCAGCAGCAGCAGCAACAACAGGCACCTGATCTCGTCCCTTGATCACTTCATCCTTCTCCTGCAGCATCTCTTTGAGGTCTAGTGTTCCTCCCTCGCCTGCTGTTAACTGATCCAACAGGCTGAGTATCTTCTCGTCCTTGTACGACATTTGAACCACTATCTCCTCCAGCTGTGTCTGGGGAGGGTGGGTGAGGATGTGTGAAGATAAACGAGAATGGGTGAAAAGTGGGGAACAAGTGGGGGGGAGGGGAGGAGAGAGAATGGGTGAGGATGGGTAAAAAAAAGTGAATGATGAAGAAAAGAAGAAAAGAAGAGTGGATGGAAACGCCGTCTCACCTGCAGCTTCCTTATTGTCTCATCAGCATTCTCAACTGACACCTTGCTCTTTGAAGCTTCATCCACCACACCCTCCCTTGTCTGCAAGCATGGAAAAGCCTTTATTATATCTGTCTGTCTATCTGTCTATCTATCTATCTATCTATCTATCTATCTATCTATCTATCTATCTATCTATCTATCTATCTAGCTATCTATCTATCTATCTATCTAGCTATCTATCTATCTATCTATCTATCTATCTATCTATCTATCTATCTATCTATCTATCTATCTATTCATCTATCTATCTATCTATCTATCTATCTATCTATCTATCTATCTATCTATCTATCTATCTATCTATCTATCTATCTATCTATCTATCTATCTATCTATCTATCTATCTATCTATCTATCTATCTATCTATCTATCTATCTATCTATCTATCTATCTATCTACTTATCTATCTATCTATTCATCTATTTATTTATTTATCTATTTATATATCTATCTATTTATTTATCTCACCTACTAAAATACATACGTGAATACAAACATACAAACGTACATACAAGCAAACATACAAAAACATACAAAAACATACACACTCACATATAAATGCACAAACGCATACACACACACACACACAACCTTATATTCTTCCTCTTTCTCCCTCAGTCGGTTCTCTCTTTCCTGCACCTTCTTCCTGGACACCTCAAGATCACTCGTGAGCTCTTTGATCTTGGCCTCCTTCATCAACAACTGCTTCTTCAACAGCACCATCCTCCCTCGCATCCTCGCATCACCCTCCACCGACACGCCGCTCACCTCCGACACTGAACTCTCGTCAGAATTCTCAGAACACTTTGGTGATGGGTGTTGATTAAAAATTGAACATGGAGAAGTTGGACGAGAAAAGTGAAAGATTGAGAATGAAGCGGAAGGTAGTCATGCTTCCTATTAAGTCTTTAGTTTTAATTATGTCATGAATTACACATAATAAACATGTGAATGATAAATGATTGGTACCTGAGCAACACAGACACACACACACACACACACACACACACACACACACACACACACACACACACACACACACACACACACACACACACACACACACACACACACACACACACACACACACACACACACACACACACACACACACACACACACACACACACACACACACACACACACACACACACACACACACACACACACACACACACACACACACACACACACACACACACACACACACACACACACACACACACACACACACACACACACACACACACACACACACACACACACACACACACACACACACACACACACACACACACACACACACACACACACACACACACACACACACACACACACACACACACACACACACACACACACACACACACACACACACACACACACACAGACAAACACAGACACACACACAAACAGACAAACACAGACACATATACAAACAGACTCACCCTTCTGAGGGATTCATCGCCTTCTTCCTGTTGCTTTGAGAGACTTGTTAATTGTGCCTTTGCCTTCAGCTTGAACTTCAAGAACTCCGACTGCAGCTTCTGTTGGAAACACTCACGATGCTAGTCATATGGCTGTTTGGACATCAAGGCCCTTATTCTAGCATAAATAGACCATTCAATTTATAATATTCATTTGGAAATAGCAGAAAAAAACTTTGAAAAACTTTTTAAAATGTGGAAATGAAGTCATAAATAAACTATTAAAAATTAAACTATTAAATGTGATTCATTAACAAGCATGAAAAAGAAGAAGACTTTTGGAGGGGACTATGATGGGAACTGACGAACAACACAAAGCAACGTAAAGCGTTGAAAGGGAAAGACATAAACCTTATGGGCAGCACCTTGTTTCTCAAGGCTCGTCTCCTTCTCAAGCACCATGCCCTTCAGCAGCTGAGTCTGGTTGATCTGCTCCTCCAGACGAGTTTTTAAATCTTCCACTGAAAGTTCATCTTTTGCTTCTATGTTATTTTCGTCTTCCTGCAAAAGATTCAAGTTAATTGATTGACTCACGCTGCAGTTGAAAATAATGGGTATTTCTCAAACTTTCATCATCAATTTGGAAATGTGAAATAAAACAAATTTAGAATGATAAACTGATTATTATCGGTATAAAAAATATGTTATAGAAAAATTAAACCTAAATGATTTGAATTTACAATGAAGTTAAAAACATACCGTTCCGGTAACGGCATTCGCTAGAGTGGAAGCAAAGCCCCACATTTTGATTTGTTCAAAGCGGTTCTAAAACATGTAATATAGTGCTCAAAAATAAACAACTTCCACAATCAATTTAAAGGTAGCATACGTGGAATGCCTAATGTTTACTCTGTCGGTGAGAGATGGTAGTCTTATAACTCGAATTCTTTTTCTTTTTTAAACTAATCAAATAAATGAATAAGGTATATAAATAATTTCAAAAACAATGTTTCATTTTGCATTTATTAAACTTGAGTCTCAAGTTGAATATTTCAGATTGAACATTTTTTCGTGTAATTCATTAAACAAAATGCAAAAAATAATTTGAATAACACGTTTTAAAAAAAACGGTTAAACATTTTTAAATAAAACTTAAGGTGATAAAAGAACGAATTTCCTACCCTCTACCCTGACCTTTTATACATCCCATTTGGCTTATGTGACGGAACCATTCGTAGGAAGCATTCGCATGGAACTGGTCAGAAACCTATGTTGTAGAGCGGAAAGATCAGTTTCACCTTAAGTAAAGAACATATGCTGTATACATGTAGAAGAAAGTTGTAAAAGATGGACCAGAAATAAAATCTTAGAAAAAAAACAGCTGGAGTTTGGATGGAGAGAATAAAGGAAAAAAAATCAAAAAATGGCAAAAGAAAGACAAAAATGTAATGCCTTCATAAAATAGCCAGCCTTATTTCGTCTGAGACCCAGCGCTTAGGGAGCTATGCAGTTAAGCGTGAAGCTGAGGTTTGAATTTTGTAAGAATGCAACTTTTGCGGTCGTGCACGAGCTCGTAGGCCGTTACTGCCTCTTCTTTTTAATAACTTTATTTAAAGTATTTTTACTAACTACTAAAATGATATTTTCGTTAATTGTATTAGATTCTTGTGAACTATACATTTTTGGCTTGTAAGCCTGTTGTTTGAACTTATTATTTTAGTTAACTACTATTTTATCAAAATTGATTTTTTTCATTTGTAATATTTTTGGCAATTTTCTGGGTTTCATTGAATGATTACTTCACAAGTGAGTCTTTTTTTGACATTTTGAAATTATAATTATTGATATCAATCTGAAAAAAACGAAATTCTCATTTTATCATTCTAGTTTCAAAGAAAAATCAAAGTGGAAATCTTTTATAAAATTTTATTTTGTTTTTCAAAATTTTCAGTATTTCATTGATTTTATTGTCTGGATTTGGTTCTGTAAACTTGGCGAAAGTCGTTAAAATATAAAGTGCAGCAAGGGCACCTCTCGTCTTGAAGACTGTAAACATAGAGTTCTTGAGCCGCTTTGACTTATTTTTGTTGACATTGCTTTAACCTTCGTTTCTGTTAACTTTTTATAAAAATTCGTAATCTGTTTTGAATTAGGTTTTAAATGAAATTTTTCTGAAATTAATCTGAAGGTTGAAACAATTTCGCTGTTTTTATTATGGTTATTGTGCACTAAATAAATTAGTTAAGTTTTATTTTGTTTTTTATTTGATTGTCATAGAATAATTAATTTTCTTTTTTTACACTTAAAATTGTTATAACAAAAATTAATTTCAAAAAATGGAATTAACTATAAATAGGTTTTTTTTTCTTCCAAGTGGTTTTCAACTTAAATAACATAATGAGACTAAATTCAATATTATAAGAATCAGTATAATTATGCTAGAAAGTTTAAAAAAATAGTAAACGCCTATTTTATTTATTCAATTTAATCATTCACTTAATTTTTAGTTTATTTTAACTATTCACTTTGTAATATGCAATTTCTTTTCAATTTATAATTAAACACTCTTTTACTCATGAAGCAATGTACTTGGGAGGCCAGTTGCGGAGGCTTGCCCACACTTCGAGGACTACGGTGGGTCAGCTGATCTTGCAAGATGTGGAGAAGTACTCCCAAATGCAGCCCACCATCCTCTCCCTCCAGAACTACATTGACTATGGTCACTACCTCCTCCTCCTCTTCTGCTACTGCCTATCAAATGCATGCATAGATATTTGATGTTGCAACATTTTATACTTTCAATAAAAAAACTATATGTATTATGAATATAATAGATCAACCTAGAAGTATGTGTGAGTTTCTGTGATTCATTAGACCTAGTTAAGATACAATGGATGTCACACTTAGTAACCAACTCCTATTACAACAATGCAGGCAAGAAGAACAAGTCTGCAGCCAACTCAGGCAGGTTTGCACTCAAGGAGTTGCCAGTGCGGTTTGCTAACATCATGCAGGAACTCTACCTCCTGCCACACCCCCTCCTTTCCACCTCCTCTGTCCAGACTGTGCAGGGCCTGTGAGTTGTGTGGTGGTGAAATATAATCTAATACAAAATAAACAACACACCAAAATAGAAAAAAAAAACAATACAATACAATAGATAACAACAAAATAAACAACACATCACAATAGAAAACAAAACAATACAAAAGAATAAAATAAAATAAAGAACACAATACAATATAAAACAACAAAAATACAATACAACGAATACACCATGACACCAGGTATGAACAGAGCTTCTTGGAACTCATGCAACTCAAACAACTTGACCTCGACAATGAAAAATCTCTTGACAAGTTAGTGTACACCACTGAACACCATTTCCACATTATTAGTACACCCTTGTACACCCTTGTACACCCTTGTACACCCTTGTACACCCTTGTACACCCTTGTACACCACTGTACACTATCTGTATACCATTCACGAACCGATGTTCCAACAAACACTAAAACCACTTCTACGCCATCAACCAACCACACACAAACATCACTCCTACTACAACGACCACCTCACTACAACAACCACTCTTACTACAACAACCACCTCACTACAACAACCACCTCACTACAACAACCACTCTTACTACAACAACCACCTTATTACAACAACCACCTTACTACAACAACCTTACTTTTCAAATTACTTCACCACAAACAACCTCCACCATACCTCACCCCACAAAAAAACCACTCCACAACACCACCCCCACAAAACAACCACTCCACAACAACACCACCCCCACAAAACAATCAATCCACAACACCACCCCCACAAAACAACCACTCCACAACAACACCACCCCCACAAAACAACCACTCCACAACAACACCACCCCCACAAAACAACCACAACAACAACATCCCAAAAACAACCACTTCACAACAACACAACACCCCACGAACAACCACTCCACAACAACACTACACCCACCAAACAACCCACAACAACACCCCACAAAACAACCACTCCACAACACCACCACACCCACAACCACTCCACAACAACACCACACCCCACGAACAACCACTCCACAACAACACTACACCCACCAAACAACCCACAACAACACCCCACAAAACAACCACTCCACAACACCACCACACCCACAACCACTCCACAACAACACCACACCCCACGAACAACCACTCCACAACAACACCACACTCCACGAACAACCACAACAACAACACCACACTCCACGAACAACCACAACAACACCACCCCCACAAAACAACCACTCCACAACAACACCACACCCCACGAACAACCACTCCACAACAACACCACACTCCACGAACAACCACTCCACAACAACACCACACTCCACGAACAACCACAACAACACCACCCCCACAAAACAACCACTCCACAACAACACCACACCCCACGAACAACCACTCCACAACAACACCACACTCCACGAACAACCACTCCACAACAACACCACATCCACAACCACTCCACAACAACACCACATCCACAACCACTCCACAACAACACCACACTCCACGAACAACCACAACAACACCATACCCACCAAACAACCACCCCACAACAACACCACACTCCACGAACAACCACAACAACACCATACCCACCAAACAACCACCCCACACAAAAACACTCCACAAAATAACCCACTACCTAGGTTTAATGACAGCTTGGACTTCATTCGCACGAGGCACTCCTCAGTGGTGGAGACGATGGCAGAGGGCATTCTGGAGCTGAAGGGCGAGTCTTCCCTGCAGGAGCAGCTCGGAGTGGACACCCGGGTAGGCTACTTCCTCGACCGCTTCTACATGAGTCGCATCTCCATCAACACCCTCATCGGACAGCACCGTGAGTCCCATCCTCTATTCGCCTCGAAACTCTACGGGGTTAATGCCACTATAATAATATTCGTGTTTGTATCTTATTGTATTGTATTGTATTGTATTGTATTGTATTGTATTGTATTGTATTGTATTGTATCTTATTGTATTGTATTGTATTGTATCTTAAAAATTGCCTTTTTTGACTCCTTCTGGAAGCTTTTTTCTCCCCTTTTTCATGGAAAATTTTTAAAACTTGCTGGAAACTTTACAAATGTTTTTATTAGATTGCGAAGTGAGTATCAGGGAAGGAGTGTTGACTGATTATTATTATTTCTTTTTTTTTTTTTTTAATTAAAAAAAAAATTTTTTTTTTTTTTTTTTTTCTACCCCCAGTGGGGCTGTATTCGAAGAAGAAGAAAGTAAAATTTGAGGGCTTTATAGGTGAGATACAACCACAGTGTGACGTGCTGGAGGTGGCTGAGGGTGAGTGGTGTGGTGTGGTGTGGTGTTGTGTGGTGTGGCGTGGTGTGGTGTGGTATGGCGTGGTTTGGTGTTGTATGGTGTGGCGTGGTGTGGCGTGGTGGTGGTGGCTGAAGATGAGTTGTAACTGTTTTTTGTCACGTCACACATCACATATCATTCCACAACCACACGTCATGACACACGTCACGCAGACGCTTATGAGAACGCCAAGTTCCTGTGCGAACAGTACTACTCCCGCTCTCCCGACTGCCACTTCATCTGTCAAGACGGTTCGTGCGTTCGTTGTTTGTTCTTTGTTCTCAGTTAGATTTTTAATTTTTTTCAATTTTATTTTCAATTTTTCAAAATCAAAAAAAATATCAGACAAAAGAAAAACCTTTTTTTTATTCGTATTTTTTTTCATTCTCTCTTCTTCTCCTCTCACAACCCCCCTCTCATAACTCCCTCTTATAACCCCCCTCCCACAACCTCCATCTCACAACCTCCAT
Organism: Branchellion lobata; assembly: GCA_947562095.1. Classification (NCBI taxonomy): domain Eukaryota; kingdom Metazoa; phylum Annelida; class Clitellata; order Hirudinida; family Piscicolidae; genus Branchellion; species Branchellion lobata. The sequence continues at coordinate 5,519,411 of OX387252.1, read as the reverse complement.
CCCACAATGCCCATCCCACAATGCCCATCCCACAATGCCCATCCCACAATGCCCATCCCACAATGCCCATCCCACAATGCCCATCCCACAATGCCCATCCCACAATGCCCATCCCACAATGCCCATCCCACAATGCCCATCCCACAATGCCCATCCCACAATGCCCATCCCACA
>OX387252.1:5511737-5516737 GCA_947562095.1 Branchellion lobata | reverse complement strand
CTCTCCAGTGTACACATAGACTTCCATATAAATCATCATAGATCAACCTTCTTCACACGTAAGCTACATATATACACACATACAAACATACATACATACATACATACATACATACATGCATACATACATACATACATACATACATACATTACATACACACATACATACACACATACATGCATATATACATACATACATACACACATACATACATATATACATACGCATATATACATACATACATACACACATACATACATATATACATACATGCATACACACATACATACACACATACATACATACATGCATACATACAAACATACATACATATAAGTATATTTCCACACACAATATAGAGTTCCTTAAAAATGCTTTCCTCATACGCCACCCTTGACCCTTCTGTTGTGCTGCCCATGGAGGCCTTCGATGCCACCTGCAAGGCCGTTTCAGTCATGCATGCTAATTCACTTAGCTCACCCTGGTCGACTGTGTCTACTTGATTTTCAAAATCATTTTATTATTATTTTTGATTATTTTTATTTTTTATTTGATTATTTTTATTTTTTATTTGATTATTTTTATTTTTTATTTGATTATTTTTATTTTTTATTTGATTATTTTTATTTTTTATTTGATTATTTTTATTTTTTATTTTATTATTTTTATTTTTATTTTATTATTTTTATTTTTATTTGATTATTTTTTTTTTTAATTTTATTATTATGCCTATTAAAAGTATTAATTATTATAGTTTTTCATATTTAAGATCATTATTTGTTCCCATTTATGATGATTTTTTCAAAAATCTGATTTGTTTGTAAATGATTGATGATCCTTGCTCGGCAGCCGTTGAAGAGTTCAATGAAGCAACAGCTTTCATGGCGTAGGAGCCATAACGTCTCATTAATGTTAATAAAGCTTTAGTTACAACTTTGTTGTTGTTGCATCGATGGATTCAAGCGTGGACGAATGCGCCAATTGATCTTTATATCTATATAAATATATCTATATATCTTTATATCTATATAAACATATCTATATATCTTTATATCTATATAAATATATCTATATATCTTTATATCTATATAAATATATCTATATATCTTTATATCTATATAAATATATCTATATATCTTTATATCTATATAAATATATCTATATATCTTTATATCTATATGAATATATCTATATATCTTTATATCTATATAAACATATCTATATATCTTTATATCTATATAAATATATCTATATATCTTTATATCTATATAAATATATCTATATATCTTTATATCTATATAAATATATCTATATATCTTTATATCTATATAAATATATCTATATATCTTTATATCTATATAAATATATCTATATATCTTTATATCTATATGTCTGTTACATCCATCTATCCATCCGATTAAACTCCTTTGTTAAACCCCGTCATTCAGCACTAAATTGTCACATACTTTCAATCTGAACCTCTTCTTCTATAGACTTTTTAGGCTTAATTGAGACATGGCCTGAAGATGCCACTTCACCCTCTTTACTTTCTGCTTCTCCTTTATTCTAATCTTTTATGGAACTAACCAGGCCTCCTACAAAAGTTTTCTCTTCCTTCCTCCTATGGTGGCATTTCTTTGTTCTACAAATCTACCTTTTCTGCTTCTAACATTCAATCCTTCATACTCTACATATGAAGTTTCGTCTTTTAAATCTTTTTTTGATTTTACTTTCGTTATTTCTTCAATTTATAGGCCTCCTTCTTCCTCCCTACCACTTTTCCTTGAAGAGCTCTCAGTTTTAACCCTGGATAAATCATCTTTTTTCCATCTCCGCCGTATCAAGCAACTGAAACTTTTCCTAGACAATCCAATCCTCAAACTACCAGTTTCTTCGCTTTGACTATTGTAACTCTTTATACTATGGACTCCCAGAGACCATGCTACACCCTCTCACCAAAGCCTTTAATAGCGCTGCCCGCTTAGTTTTTGGCACTTACAAATTCTGGCTTATAACTCTCATCTCTTTACACTGGTTGCTTTTCAAAAAAAGATCAGTTTTCAAAATTTTCACTTTCATATTTTAAATAAGAAATAATCACTCACCTATTTAGTTTTTTTAAGTTGCTTCCTCTCAAGGAACTGAGATCTACTTATTCCCATTTTTCAGTATACCTTCTAATCATACTTATGCTAAACCTGCACTTTCCTACTGTGGGTCCCTTCATGGAACTCTCCTCTCCCCAATCTTACCTCTATTACTTTTCTACTTTCAGCTCGTAAAGCCATTAAAATTTTGGTTTAAACAGTTCGTAGCAGAGTGCTCTTGAAAAGTGTGGATCAGCGCTATACAAATGTCTCAATTAAATTAGATCCGTTCATTCATCCATATAGTTTTCATTCATCTATCTATCTTTTTTTTCATTCATCTATTCGTCCATCCCTCCGTCCATCCATCCATCCATTCATCCATCCATTCATCCATTCATCCATCCATCCATCCATCCATTCATCCATCCATCCATTCATCCATCCATCCATCCATTCATCCATTAATCAATCCATCCATCCTTCCGTCCATCCATCCATCCTTCCGTCCATCCATTCATCCATCCATCCATTCATCCATCCATCCATCCAACTATTCATCCATCCATCCATCCAACTATTCATCCATCCATTCATCCAGTCATCTATCTATCCATTCATCCATCCATTCATCCATCCATTCATCCATCTCTTGTCAGAAGCCATTGTGGGTTGAAGAAAGAAGCAATTGGAACAACGGTCGACAGTTATAAAAACACCAATAACAACATAGCTCTAATAACAACAACCAAAATAAGGAAGCGTTTTTTTATAATAAAAATAATGCCATTCATTTGATAATAATAATAATAAGAAGAATAATAATAATAAAATTAATAATAATAATAATAATAATAAATAATAATAATAATAGTATTAATAATTAAAAAAAAAAAAAAAATAAATAATAATAATACTAATAATAAATGATAATAATACTAATAATAACACGACGCACTCAAATGTCTACGTAATGTTTTTTTTAATTTTTCTCGAAATTCTTTCAGGGAGCATCACAACCTGAAAAAGAATATTGTTTGTTTCATTATTAATATTATGTTTGTTTCATAATTAATATTATGTTTGTTTCATAATTAATATTATGTTTGTTTCATAATTAATATTATGTTTGTTTCATAATTAATATTATGTTTGTTTCATAATTAATATTATGTTTGTTTCATAATTAATATTATATTTTATAAATAATATTATGTTTCATAATTAATATTATGTTTCATAAATAATATTATGTTTCATAATTAATATTATGTTTCATAATTATTATCTTTCATAATTAATTATATGTTTTATGATTAATATAATATTTCATAATAAAATATTATAGTCCATAAACATCATATAATTTTTGTTTTATTAATTTTAATAATTAGAAATTATTTTTTGTTAAATAAACATAAATCTTAGTGGAAAACCCATCAACGAGTGGAAATATCCAAAAAAGTCATCAAAGAAATCAAAGATAGTAATTATTTTATGAGAGATACAGACACGTATGTTGAGAGATACAGACACGTATTTTGAGAGATACAGACACGTATGTTGAGAAATACAGACACGTATGCTGAAAGATACAGACGCGTATTTTGAGAGATACAAACACGTATTTTGAGAGATACAGACACGTATTTTGAGAGATACAGACGCGTATTTTGAGAGATACAGACACGTATGTTGAGAGATACAGACACGTATTTTTAAAGATACAGACACGTATTTTGAGAGATACAGACACGTATTTTGAGAGATACAGACACGTATTTTTAAAGATACAGACACGTATTTTGAGAGATACAGACACGTATTTTGAGAGATACAGACACGTATTTTTAAAGATACAGACACGTATTTTTAAAGATACAGACACGTATTTTGAGAGATAGAAACACATATTAAAAAGATAAATACAAATATTTTAAGACACAGAGAAGATAAATACAAATATTTTAAGAAATAGATACATTTTGAATGGATAGTGTGAAGGAAGATTGACGCACCACAAGCAGGATGATGATGATGACAGCCAACAATGCATCCCAGCCCATCAACCTCCCCCTCTCCCCATCACCACCCTTATCTTCTCCACCCTCTTCATCTTCCTCCTTCTCTCCACCTTCCTCATTTTCCTTGCTATCTTCTCCATCTCCTTTGTCGTTCCTTCCTCTCTTCCCTCCTTTTTCTTTTTCTTCTTCATCTTTCTTTTTTTCTTTTTTTTCATTCTCTTCTTTTCCTCTTTTCTCTTTGTCATTTTCTTTTTTCTTTCCTTCATTTTCTTCTTCCTCTTCCCCTCCCTCTTTCCCTCCCCCCCTTACTCCCTCCTCTTTCCCTCCCCCCCTCTCTCCCTCCTCTTTCTCTCCCCCCCTCTCTCCCTCACTCTTTCCCTCCTTTTTCCCTCTCTCCCTCTCTCCCTCCTCTTTCCCTCCCCCCCTCTCTCCCTCCTCTTTCCCTCCCCCCTTCTCTCCCTCCCTTTTTCCCTCCTCTTTCCCTCCCCCCCTCTCTCCCTCCCTCTCTCCCCCCCTCTCTCCCTCTTTGTTCCCTCCACCATCCCTTGTAAAAGTTGTTCTTTTGTCGCCAGTAGTGGTAGCAGCGTTGGGAGGAATCAAAGTAGTATTTTTATTTTTATTATTTTTTTTATCATTTTCATTATTTAGATCAGTATTTTTATTTATATTATCATTTCCCCTATTTATATTTTTCTTTCCATCATTTATATTAATATCATTATTTATATTATTATCATTATTTATATTATTATCATTATTTATATTAATATCATTATTTATATTATTATCATTATTTATATTATTATCATTATTTATATTATTATTATCATTATTTATATTATTATTATTATCATTATTTATATTATTATCATTATTTATATTATTATCA
>OX387252.1:5494237-5501737 GCA_947562095.1 Branchellion lobata | reverse complement strand
TCTTCATCATAGGTGCTTAAAAACCCAATTAATTAATAAAAACTAAAATCAAACTTGATTATAATCAATCAATCGGTTAATTGGGATTAATTTAAGCGACTTAATTGGCCAATTAACACAACAGGGGGGCCGGGGTGTGGAGAGAAGACAGTGTCGAAGACGCTTGAGGAAAAAGGTTTCACCACCGTGTCCATGAGACAGGTCGTTCATGGTTGTATCATGGAAAATTGTCGGGATTATTATAACTTTCAGAAATCATGATCATTTTTTGAAATGATGATAAATTAACAAAAATAATTTAAAATATATGAATTATAATTTAAAATATATGAATTATAATTTAAAATATATGAATTATAATTTATAAAAAGAGTTGAAGCGATTGTTGAATTTTGGCGAAGGCTTTCATGGAGGAGAAGATGGCTTATAATGCAAACACTTCCCTTCGTCACCTTGACAACACCACAAACACTTCTTCGTCACCTTGACAACACCACAAACACTTCCCTTCGTCACCTTGACAACACCACAAACACTTCTTCGTCACCTTGACAACACCACAAACACCTCTTATTCGTCACCTTGACAACACCACAAACACTTCTTATTCGTCACCTTGACAACACCACAAACACTTCTTCGTCACCTTGACAACACCACAGACACTTCTTCGTCACCTTGACAACACCACAGACACTTCCCTTCGTCACCTTGACAACACCACAAACACTTCTTCGTCACCTTGACAACACCACAGACACTTCCCTTCGTCACCTTGACAACACCACAAACACCTCTTATTCGTCACCTTGACAACACCACAAACACCTCTTATTCGTCACCTTGACAACACCACAAACACCTCTTATTCGTCACCTTGACAACACCACAAACACTTCTTCGTAACCTTGACAACAGCACAAACAATTCTTTGTCACCTTGGTGACCTGCGCAGGTGTTGATGGAGGAGGTGCAAGCGAGACCTGAGAGCTCTGTGAAAATCAAAGAGGCCATGGCTGTGAATGAGCTGGTGTCTCTGGTGAGTGGGTGGTCCTGGTGGGTGGGTGTCTCTGGTGGGTGGGTGTCTCTGGTGGGTGGGTGTCTCTGGTGGGTGGGTGTCTCTGGTGGGTGGGTGTCTCTGGTGGGTGGGTGTCTCTGGTGGGTGGGTGTCGCTGGTGGGTGGGTGTATCCGGTGGGTGGTGGTCTTGGTAGTTGGTCCTGGTGGGTGGGTGGGTGCTTTTGGGAGATAAAAGGTCTTGGTGGGTGGGTGTCTCTGGGGGGTGGGTGGTCCTGGTGGGTGGGTGGGTGTCCCTGGTGGGTGGGTGGGTGTCTCTGAGGGTGGGTGGTTCTGGTGGGTTGATAGTCTTGACGAGTGAGGGTTCGGGTTTGTTTTATTTTTGGTGGGTGGGTGTTTGTTATTTCATTTTTTGAGTTTTGTGACTTTTTGATTGCTGAGCAGTTTGGGGCAGCTTTCCAACTCTTCCAACACCGTAGACAAAGACAGCAACAAGTACAACAACAAACCTCCAGCGCATCACCCCCACAAACCACAACAAAAACATCAACACCAAAAACCCATCCAAAACTCCAAAAACACACTAAAACGCACCCAAAAAACACTAAAAACCTGAAAATTTTCCAAAATTTAAAATATCTTGAAACATTCAAACACCCAAATCTTTCTCTAAACTTCGAATTCATAAAGAATAAAAAAATTTTTTGAAAATTTAAAAAAAATGAAAAAACATCTAAAAAATCATTTTAAAGCTTTCAAAAATAAGTCTAAAGCCTCCAAAATTCATTCTGAAACCTTCAAAATTCATTCTGAAACCTTCAAAATTCATTCTGGAACCTTCAAAATTCATTCTGAAACCTTCAAAATTCATTCTGAAACCTTCAAAATTCATTCTGAAACCTTCAAAACCTCCTAAAGAATCACTCAACTCTCCAGAACACAGTGATAAAGCTGTTGAAGGAACACCTGTTGAGCCTCTGCAAGAGCACCTCCATGTTCTGCATACACGGCTTCCCCAGAGACATCGACCAGGTCAACAAGTTTGACAACGAAATCGCCAAAACTGAGGTCACTTCTTTTTCTCATACTTTATCGTTTTTTTTCTTTTTTTTATTCCTTTGTTTAAATGTTTTTTTTTTTATTTTATTTGCTTTTTTTAAATTTTTTTTTCTATTTCATTTGCTTATTTTTCTCTCTTTTTTTTAATTTATTTTCAAATTTATTAATTTTTTTTTAAATTTTCTAACGTTTTATTCACTTTTTGTTTTTCATTTCAACTTTTCCACTTCTTTTTTAAATTTTTTAACCAACTTTTATTAATCATTCACCAGATGGCGTTATATTTAAAGGTTTCCGACCAGACCATGAAGATCAGGTACAAGCAGACCAGAGAAAATGAAGGAATCCGAGTGGACGAAGGTTGCAAGTGCAAATCCACTCTGGAGCATCCAACACTGCGCTGAATGAATGAATACGAGTGGATTTATAAATGGATGATCTAACCGAAAACTAACCTCAAAAGCTGACTTCAAGCTCAATTCAAACAAAACCTAGCTGAACCAAACATAGCACAATTCTATTCAACACAACAATTACTTTATCAACATCAACAACATCAACATCAACACCTTCAACATCAACACCTTCAACATCAACAGCAACATCAACATCAAAACCATCAGAATCAACAGCAACATCAACAATATCAACATCAACAGCGGTGTTGGAAAAGAAGGTGAGGCTCTTTCGGGAAAAACAGTTGAAATGCCTGGAGTTCTATATCAAGAGGAAAAAGCTGTGTCAGGTGACGTCACTCACTCCCACACACGCACGCACGCACACACACACACACACACACACACACACACACACACACACACACACACACACACACACACACACACACACACACACACACACACACACACACACACACACACACACACACACACACACACACACACACACACACACACACACACGCACAGATAGACGCAGAGGTACCCGTGGTTTTGGTATGCAGAAATGCCCTCAAGTGTTTGAACAAGAAGACCAGTGAGTGACAGAAGAGTGGTAATTGTGGTAACAGCAGTGGTGCAAGATGATTGGTGGTGTGAAAATAATGGTGCAAGATGATTGGTGGTGTGAAAATAATGGTGCAAGATGATTGGTGGTGTGAAAATAATGGTGCAAGATGATTGGTGGTGTGAAAATAATGGTGCAAGATGATTGGTGGTGCGAAAATAATGGTGCAGGATGATTGGTGGTGTGGAAAGAATGGTGCAGGATGATTGGTGGTGTGAAAATAATGGTGCAAGATGATTGGTGGTGTGAAAATAATGGCGCAAGATGATTGGTGGTGTGAAAATAATGGCGCAGGATGATTGGTGGTGTGAAAATAATGGTGCAAGATGATTGGTGGTGTGAAAATAATGGTGCAGGATGATTGGTGGTGTGAAAATAATGGTGCAGGATGATTGGTGGTGTGAAAATAATGGTGCAAGATGATTGGTGGTGTGAAAATAATGGCGCAGGATGATTGGTGGTGTGAAAATAATGGTGCAAGATGATTGGTGGTGTGGAAAGAATGGCGCAGGATGATTGGTGGTGTGAAAATAATGGTGCAGGATGATTGGTGGTGTGAAAATAATGGTGCAAGATGATTGGTGGTGTGAAAATAATGGTGCAAGATGATTGGTGGTGTGAAAATAATGGCGCAGGATGATTGGTGGTGTGAAAATAATGGTGCAGGATGATTGGTGGTGTGAAAATAATGGTGCAGGATGATTGGTGGTGTGAAAATAATGGTGCAGGATGATTGGTGGTGTGAAAATAATGGTGCAGGATGATTGGTGGTGTGAAAATAATGGTGCAGGATGATTGGTGGTGTGAAAATAATGGTGGTGAAGAGAAGTGTGGTTTTGAAGTGGTGACGGGGCCATGAAACATTCTTGGAGTTCCTTGACTTTAAAAACTTTTCCATAGCTTGTTATTCTTGTCTTCGCTCATTACTGCTCTGTTTCAATCCAGTCATTCGTATAGCAACTTCAGCCATTGTTCGAAAGCAATAAACGGTTTTACTCGCTGCTGTGCTACCAGGCGACTGAGACAAACCAGCACGGCGGCTGTTACTTACTTGAATGTTTCCAACACAAACCTGGGCATGACCGGGAATCGAACCACGAGCTCCACGATCCACAGCCTAAGATCACTGAGCTGTGAAGCTTATAACCGAGATGTAGGCGATGGTGATGTAGGTTGATAAGGTGTGTCTGAGAATTTAAAGAGGTTCGGAGCAATGGAGGTGTAATGAACGTTTTATTGGATGATTTCACATACATGTCTTCAAGTTTCGAAAGCCATAAATTATAATAAAAGTACTGGCACGCTACGTCATCAATATACAAAATCGTCATTTCTCAACTTCGTTGTCAACAATTTATGAATATTGGTCAACATTTGTTGAAAACATTAGTCAACTCTTGTTGAGAACATTAGTCAACTCTTGTTGAGAATAGTAGTCAACATTTGTCGAGAATATTAGTCAACATTTGTTGAGAATAGTAGTCAACTCTTGTTGAGAATAGTAGTCAACATTTGTCGAAAATATTAGTCAACATTTGTTGAGAATATTAGTCAACTCCTGTTGAGAATATTAGTCAACTCTTGTTGAGAATATAAGTCAACATTTGTTGAGAATATTAGTTAAAATCCCGTTAACATTTCTTCCTACTCGTGGATATAAATTCGAAGTCGTTAATATGCACGTGGAACGAACGAAGACCAAAATGACTCGAAACTCAATGCAATGTGGGAGCGAGAGGAGGTTCCCAAGGGCCAATTATGTACATGAAGTCACCACCACTCGCCAGAGGGCCTACGATGGGAGCTTGGTAGGTAGGTAGAAAGGTGGTGGTGAAGTGGTGGTGGTGATGAGGTGGTGGTGGTGAGGTGGTGGTGAAGTGGTGAGGTGGTGGTGGTGGTGAGGCGGTGGTGGTGGTGAGGTGTAAAAGAGTGAAATTGCAGAGCTGAGATCAGACAAGATGCGGGAGCTGAGCAGAGGTGGACAAACAAGGAGGGCAACCTTCGAATGCTCGCACGGTCAAGATGGTGGATATAAAATAAAACAAACGCAATAAGGTGATATTTTTCGAATATATTTTGATATATAATAAAGAATAAATATGACAAATAAAAAAACATAACAAGTGTGATAAATATCAGTAAAAGTGTGATAAATATCAGTACAACAGTAAACACAACAAATGACAACACGTCAAGTAACAAGGAGTAGTAAAGGGAACACACCTAATCTATGTCATGCGTACGTAAGTGAATGTGTACGTGTGTAAAGTGTGCGTGAGGAGTCAGTAGAGATGGTGACGATGGAGGCAATCATGATTTGAAAGTCTAAATTGATAAAAATACTGAATTCGACAAGTACAAGGCAGTACTCGTCAAAGTGGCCACCAAGCTACAACACAACATACAGTCTCTGCAGGCCTGATCTGACTATTAGGTGGTGACTGAAATTATTGTATTGTGTGCTTGTGGTGGTGAATTTATGGTGACTAGATGTTGGCGACTATGCGGTGGTGGTATGTGGTGGTATGTGGTGGTGTCTAAGCGGTCATATGTTGGTGGTGGTATGTGGTGGTTGTGGTGGTGTCTAAGCGGTCATATGTTGGTGGTGGTATGTGGTGGTTGTGGTGGTGTCTAAGCGGTCATATGTTGGTGGTGTATATGGTGGTTGTGGTGGTGTCTAGGTGGTCATATGTTGGTGGTGGTATGTGGTGGTTGTGGTGGTGTCTAGGCGGTCATATGTTGGTGGTGGTATGTGGTGGTTGTGGTGGTGTCTAAGCGGTCATATGTTGGTGGTGGTATGTGGTGGTTGTGGCGGTGTCTAGGCGGTCATATGTTGGTGGTGGTATGTGGTGGTTGTGGCGGTGTCTAGGTGGTCATATGTTGGTGGTGGTATGTGGTGGTTGTGGTGGTGTCTAAGCGGTCATATGTTGGTGGTGGCGACTAGGTGCTGAGATGGTGGCCGTGGTGATGTATATTTCAAAGGGTTTGTTATTCAAATATTTCAGCTCTATGCAGTTTATACAATTCTTTGGTCACAAACGTAATGAAAATTATGATGACAAGGGTGACAAAATTTATTGTTAATGTTATTATTATTATGAATAATTTAATGACAAACAAAAGTATTGCCACAAAACAAAGACTAGTAGACGTTGAAACGTAGTGGAAAGTGGTGCGGCATGCTGTGGTGTGGTGAGTAGTGAAGAAGTGTGGTGTGGCGTGGTGTAGCGTAGCGTGGTGTGGCGTGGTGTGGCGTAGCGTGGCGTGGCGTGATGTGGTGCGGTGAAGACTTAGAACGACAGTAGATTGGCACATGAATTTAAAAAGAAACTAATGTTGAAAATTGAAAGTAGTTCAAAGCTGTGGCCAATGAAGACTAGTGGGGTTGACAACAACTTGATGGTGCTTGCATGAATGGTGAATGGGCGGTGCATGGATGGTGAATGGGTGGTGAATGGACGGTGCATGGATGGTGAATGGGTGGTGCATTGCTGGTGAATGGGTGGTGTAGTAGTTGCATGGGTTGTTACCAACGTTACATACAAAATAATGCCTAATTCAAATACCTTTCCAGCCAATGAATGGCTCTGAATCAAAATAGCTCCGCCCACCACACGTCTGTGTGTGGCCTGAAAAATGACTAAGAAAGTGACTTTAATAGCTTGTTGACTAGTGCCCTATCGTCGCCCAACTTCAAATATCCCCCTCACCCTACTCCAAACAACCCCCTTTCACCATACTCCATGCAGCACCACATAACAACCCCCCCCCCCTGCAACACCCCATAACAACCCCCCCCCCCTGCAACACCCCGCAACAAACACCCCCCATACAACACCCCATAACAACCCCCCCCCCCTGCAACACCCCATAACAACCACCCCCAATGCAACACTCCATAACAACCCCCTTACTTCCCCCCCCCCCCCACAACACCCCATAACAACCCCCTTACCCCCCCCACAACACCCCATAACAACCCCCTTACCCCCCCCACAACACCCCATAACAACCCCCTTCCCCCCCACACAACACCCCATAACAACCCCCTTACCCCCCCCCCCACAACACCCCATAACAACCCCCCCCCCCATACAACACCCCATAACAACCCCCTTCCCCCCCACACAACACCCCATAACAACCCCCTTACCCCCCCCCACAACACCCCATAACAACCCCCTTCCCCCCCACACAACACCCCATAACAACCCCCCCCCCCATACAACACCCCATAACAACCCCCCCTCCCCCCCCATGCAAAGACATGATAGTTGTGGTGGTGTGGCACTGTGACATGAAACAAGTGAGTGCCATCACAGCTCAGTAACAAGCCATGCGCTCATTTTGAAAACAACAACAAATAATTAGAATAATAGAAAAATAAAAATAAAAATAAT
>OX387252.1:5486737-5489237 GCA_947562095.1 Branchellion lobata | reverse complement strand
GAGTGGTGTTTATGTGTGTGGTGTGGTGGAGTCATGTGATGTTTATGTGTGTGGTGTGGTGGAGTGATGTGGTGTTTATGTGTGTGGTGTGGTGGGGTAGTTTGTGTGTGGTGGGGTAGTTTGTGTGTGGTGTGGTGGGATGGTGTTTATGTGTGTTATAAAGTGGTTGATGTGGTGTGCTTTCTTGAGGTGTGGTGTGGTGAAGTTTAGAAGCCCCATCCACCTACCCACCCATCTATCACCCACTCCCTCACCTGCCATCATCTCATACATCAGCACTCCCAATGCCCACCAATCCACTGAAGTGTCATACTCCAGCTCCTGCAGGATCTGATGGGGGTGGTGGTGGTGGTAGTGGTGGTGGTAGTGGTGGTGGTAGTGGTGGTGGTAGTGGTGGTGAAGATGGTGGTGGTGGTGGTAGTGGTGGTGAAGATGGTGGTGGTGGTGGTGAAGATAGTGGTGGTGGTGAAGATGGTGGTGGTGGAGAAGATGGTGGTGGTGGTGAAGATGGTGGTGGTGATGAAGATGGTGATGGTGGTGAAAATGGTGGTGGTGGTGGTGAAGATGGTGGTGGTGGTGGTGGAGATAGTGGTGGTGGTGGTGGTGGTGGAAATAGTGGTGGTGGTGAAGATGGTGAAGATGATTTGTTTGAATGATGGTGTGATGTTGTGGATGATGTTGGTTTGTTGTTTTGAACAAACTACCTTTCCACTCCACTACCCCTCAAATCCCCACGCCCCCCTTCACCCCCACCATCAAACTTCCTATCCCCAACTTCCCCTCATCAAACCCCAGCCCCCATTCTCTCCCTCACCTCTCACCCATCAAATCCACATCCCATCCTCTCATCTTCCTCTCCACCTCCCATCTTCTCCTCCATCCCCCCTACCCATCAAACTCACCCTTCCACCCACCAATCAAACCTAAACTCCATCAAACTCCCCCCCCCCCCATTTCACCCACCTCAGGGGCGATGTAGTCAGGGGTTCCACAGAAAGTGTGGGTAGTTCTGCCGGGGCTCATGCCCTCCTTGCACATGCCAAAGTCCGCTATCTTGCAGTGGCCGTCCGCGTCCAGGAGAATGTTGTCCAACTTCAAGTCCCTGTGGGCGTTTTGTGGGGTTTTGGGGGTGGTTTTGTGGGGTTTTTGGGGTGTTTTGGGGGTGGTTTTGTGGTGTTTTGTGGGGTTTTGGGGGTGGTTTTGTGGCGTTTTTGGGGTGTTTTGGGGGTGGTTTTGTGGTGTTTTGGGGGTAGTTTTGTGGTGTTTTGTGGGGTTTTGGGGGTGGTTTTGTGGCGTTTTGTGGGGTTTTGGGGGTGGTTTTGTGGTGTTTTTGGGGTGTTTTGGGGGTGGTTTTGTGGTGTTTTGGGGGTAGCTTTGTGGTGTTTTGGAGGGTTTTGAAGCGTTTTGAGGTGTGGTTTCAAAAGTTTTCTTTAGATTGGATGAAAACTTTTGGGTGAAGTTTGAAAGTTTTAGGTGGTTTATGGGTGGCTGTTTTTGTGTGTGTAAAGGTTTTATTGTTAGGTTGGTAAGATGTGGATTGTTTGGGTTTATAGTGTTGTTGGCGTTGGTGTTGTTAGTATTTTCTCCATTACAGAAGAAGAAGAGAGAGCGAAAATGGAAGAATGGAGAGAGGGAAAAGAAAGAATAAAAAGAGAAAAAGAAAGAAAGAAGAAAGGGGAAGAAAGAATGAAGAGAGAAAGAGGAAGGAATGAAGAGAGAGGAAAGAAGGAATGAAGAGAGAAGGGAGGAAGGAATGAAGAGAGAGGGGAGGAAGGAATGAAGAGGGGGGAGGAAGGAATGAAGAGGGGGGAAGAAGGAATGAAGAGGGGGAAGGAAGGAATGAAAAGAAGGGAGGAAGGAATGAAGAGAGAGGGGAGAGACTGACCGGTAGATGATGCCGTACTTGTGGAGGAACATGAGGGCAAGAGTCACCTCGGCGGAGTAGAAGCGGGTCCTGTTCTCGTCGAACTTCCTGGTCCGTTGGATCTGGAACATCAGGTCCCCCCCATTAACGTACTCCATCACGAAGAAGAGGCGGTCCTGTGTGGTGACGTGTGTCGCGTCGATGGTGACGTGTGATGTTGATGATGACATTGTCATTGAGCCTGACGTCGACGTTATGCATGCATGGGTGAATCCGGTGCATGAAAGAATTTTGCATGGATGAATAGAGATGTATGAGTGCGAAGAGAAAATTTATTTGGGCTGTAAAGAAATGCATGGGTGAAAAACAAGGTGCATTCATAGAAGGTGCATTCATGGGGAGTGCATTCATAAGGTGCATTCATGGGGGGTGCATTCATAAGGAGGTGCATTCATGGGGGGTGCATTCATGGGGGGCCTTCATAGGAGGTGCATTCACAAGAAGGTGCATTTATAAGGAGGGTGAATTCATAGAAAGGTGCATTCATGGGATGATGAATTTATAGAAAGGTGCATTCATGGGAGGGTGAATTTATAGAAAGGTGCATTCATAGAATGGAGGGTGCATTCATAGGAG
>OX387252.1:5476737-5484237 GCA_947562095.1 Branchellion lobata | reverse complement strand
ATAAAAACATTTATTAGTTTTAAATTTTATTATAAGGCTATTAAAATTGTAATAAGACTAATGTTGTTTTTGTTGTTTTTTTTGTTATTGATTTTTGTTGTTGTTGATGTTTTTGTTGTTGTTGATGTTTTTGTTGTCATTGATGTTTTTGTTGTTATTGATGTTTTTGTTGTTGTTGATGTTTTTGTTGTTGATGTTTTTGTTGTTGTTGATAATTTTGTTGTTGTTGATGTTTTTGTTGTTGTTGATGTTTTTGTTGTTGTTGATGTTTGTGCTGTTGTAGTTTTTGTTCACCTTGGCCATGTCCTTGGTGTTGATGCCACAGTTGTTGGCGACGTTCTTGGAGCACCTCTTGTGTACGTTCATCTTGCACACTATGGGAGAAGAGGGGTGGGTGGGGTGTTGGTGGAAGGATGAATGGGTGGATGGGTGTTTGGGTGGGTGAGTGGATGTTGCCGAGTGTTGCAACATGATTGGTGGGTGGGTGTTGCAACATGATTGGTGGGTGGGTGGTTCAACGTGATTGGTGGGTGGGTGGTGCAACATGATAAGTGGGTGGGTGGTGCAACATGATTGGTGGGTGAGTGGTGCAACATGATTGGTGGGTGAGTGGTGCAACATGATTAGTGGGTGGGTGGTGCAACATGATTAGTGGGTGGGTGGTGCAACATGATTGGTGGGTGGGTGGTGCAACATGATAAGTGGGTGGGTGGTAGATTGTGAACCATCATTCACCACCCCATCCCAGCTCCCCACTCCACCCTCATTCACCACTCCATCCCCACTCACCACTCCCCCCTCATTCACCACCCCACCCCCATTCACCACCCCATTTCACTCACCACTCCACCCCATTCCATTCACCACCCCAGCCCCATTCATCACCCCACCCCCATTCACCACCCCACCCCCATTCACCACCCCATTCACCTTGGCACCTGAGACCCTGGTTGATGATTCCATACAACATCGAACCACAGTGATCACAAAACGTAAACCTGTAATGTTGTTGTTGTTGCTGTTGCTGATATTTTTGTCGTTGTTATGGTTGTTGTGAAGATAATTATAACAGAATACTACTAGCAGTAATGATTTCAAAGATGACAATAATTAAAATAATTTTTTAATAATTTTTATTTTTTAGTAAATAATAAAAACACCTTTTGTAGCTGTGTTCGTTGAAGCGGTGTGGCACGTTGATGTTGAAGCGAGTGCCCATCACCTGACGTCATCATCATCATCATCATCATCATCATCATCATCATCATCATCATCATCATCATCATCATCATCATCATCATCATCATCATCATCATCATCATCATCATCATCATCATCATCATCATCATCATCATCATCATCATCATCATCATCATCATCATCATCATCATCATCATTATCATCATCACCACGCTAGAGGCATCATCGGCAGCAGCTTCCTTGACTCCAGGACACTTGGTCACGGCGTTCTGATGACACCTCTTGTGCACCACACACGTGCACACTGGTGTGGGTGTGTTTTGTGGATGTGTGCGTGTGGTGTAGATGTGTGAGTGTAGTGTGGATGTGTGCGTGTGGTGTGGATGTGTGCATGTGGTGTGGATGCGTGCGTGTAGTGTGGATGTGTGCGTTTGGTGTAGATGTGTGTGTGTGTGTGTGTGGTGTGGATGTGTGTGTGTGTGTGGTGTGGATGTGTGTGTGTGTGGTGTGGATGTGTGTGCGTGTGGTGTGGATGCATGCGTGTGGCGTGAATGCGTAAGTGTGGTGTGGATGTGTGTGTGTGTGGTGTGGATGTGTGTGTGTGTGGTGTGGATATGTGCGTGTGGTGTGGATGCGTGCGTGTGGTGTGGATGCGTAAGTGTGGTGTGGATGTGCGCGTGTGGTGTGGATGTGTGCGTGTGGTGTGATGTGTGCGTGTGGTGTGATGTGTGCGTGTGGTGTGATGTGTGCGTGTGGTGTGATGTGTGCGTGTGGTGTAGATGGTTGTGTGTTCACTGTTGTATAGGGATGTATGTACACCATGGTGTGGTGTGGACGGTTGTATGCAGAAATTACGTTATATGTGTGTATGACTGTGCACAATGCCTTACGTGGAAAGTTGTGTGCGTAAAGATTTTTGTACGTGGTTGAGGTTGGGGTGATTGTATGTGGTTGGGATGGTTGTTCATGGATGGTTGTTGAACCATGGAAACCACCTTGGCACTGGTAACCTTGAGGCGAGACTATTCCCCTGCAAGCATTGTAGTGCATATCAGCTTTATCGTTTTATTAATAATAATAATAAAAATAATAATAATAATAATAATAATAATAATAATATTATTATTATTATTATTATTATTACTATTATTATTATTATTATTTGTATTATTATTATTATTATTATTATTATTATTATTATTATTATTATTATTATTATTATTATTATTATTATTATTATTATTATTATTATTATTATTATTATTATTATTATTATTATTATTATTATTATTATTATTATTATTATTATTATTATTATTATTATTATTATTATTATTATTATCATACCAGATGAACTCGCGGCAGATGGAACAGAATGTTGGTTGCCTGAAGAAGGTGGCCATGAATTTGTGGCCGTTCACCTGTTGTTGATGTTGTCTTGTTGATGTTGTGTTGTTAATGTTGTGTTGTTGTATTGTTGTGTTTGTGTGATTTTGTTGTGTTATGTTGTGTTTTTGATGTTGTGTTGTTGATGTTGTGTTGTTAGTGTTGATGTGTTGTTGTTTTTATATGTCGTTGTTGTTGTGTTGTTAAAACTTTTTGGTGTTGATTTTGTTAATAGTGTTGTTGAGGTCGGTGTTACTGTGAATGCTGGTGTTGGTTTCGTTGGTGCTGTTGCTGATGGTTTTATTGTTGTTAATATAGTTTTGCAGCAGCAGCAGCAGCAGCGGCAGGGGCAGCAGCGGCAGGGGCAGCAGCAGCAGCAGAAGCAGGGGTGGTACCTGGTGCACCCTTCTCTTGAGGGCATTCCTCCTCTTGTGCATTGGCCCTTCCTTCTCCTTGAAGATGCGCTCTTTCGGCAACTCTGCAACACAATAATAATCATCATCAAAACCATTTTTATTATTTATCTTTATCAGTATTTTACATAGTTTTTTGTTATTATTAATTTTATTTTTTTTATTTTTTTGTTATGTAACGTAGCACAGAAAATCAAAAAATGATTTTGCAATGCATTACAATATAATGCAATACAATGCAATGAAATACAATGCAATGAAATACAATGCAATGCAATGAAATGAAATATAATGCAAAACAATACAATGCAGCACAATACAATGCAATGAAATACAATGCAATACAATACAATGCAATGAAATACAATGCAATGCAATACAATGCAATGAAATACAATGCAATGCAATACAATGCAATGAAATACAATGCAGCACAATACAATGCAATGAAATACAATGCAATACAATACAATGCAATGAAATACAATGCAATGCAATACAATGCAATGAAATACAATGCAATGCAATACAATGCAATGAAATACGATGAAATTAAATATAATGCAATACAATCCAATGAAATGAAATACAAAATGTAATACAATATAACGAAATAAGATACAATGCAATACAACGAAATAAGATGCAATACAAATGAGAACTTCGTTATGGTAACATCCACGTTATTGAGTGTCAACATCATACCACCCTTAATATTATTAGAATTTGTCTTTTATTTTTAATGATAATACAAAAATTGTAACAATAATATTATTATTAATATCTATATTATTACTATTATTATTATTATTATTATTATTATTATTATTATTATTATTATTATTATTCTTACTATACATACTTTACAGTCCACTTTGAAACTGACTATTTGAAGCTATCAACAATGCATGAGACCACAACAACAATCAAAACAACTGCAACAACGTCAACAACCACAACAACAACTACAACGTCAACAACCACAACAGCAACTACAACAACTGCAACAACGTCAACAACCACAACAACAACTACAACATCAACAACCACAACAACAACTACAACAACTGCAAAAACATCAACAACCACAACAGCAACTACAACAACTACAACATACAGGGTCACACGTCATTATAATCAAGAAGGAAGAGTTCAGAAGGCGACAAACAAACAGACGCCAAGAAGAATGAGAGAGTTTTTGTCGTGAAGGAGGTTGACCCGTATTTATATAATTAAAACAATAATAACACTGAAAACATCTATCATATGTTATAATAATTATAAGAATATAAGTACAAAATAATAATATTGTATTACTATGATGATAACATTATAAAAGAATGAATGGTGAAGAAATGGTAGAAGAGGAATGATGGAAGAGGAATGGTGGAGGAAATGGTAGAAGAGGAATGGTGGAAGAGGAATGGTGGAGGAAATGGTAGAAGAAATGGTGGAGAAGAGATGGAGGAGGAATGGTGGAGAAGAAATGGTGGAGAAGAGATGGAGGAGGAATGGTGGAGAAGAAATGGTGGAGAAGAGATGGAGGAGGAATGGTGGAGAAGAAATGGTGGAGAAGAAATGGAGGAGGAATGGTGGAGAAGAAATGGTGGGAGGAAGGGATGGTGAAAGAGGAAGAATGGAAAAAAGAGATGGAAGGAAAGGATGGAAGGAGGGGTGGGAAGAAGGGATGGAAGGAAGGGTGGGAAGAAGGGATGGAAGGAGGGTGGGAGGAAGGGATGGAAGGAAGGGTGGGAAGAAGGGATGGAAGGAGGGGTGGGAAGAAGGGATGGAAGGAGGGGTGGGAGGAAGGGATGGAAAGAGGGATGGGAAGGAGGGATGGGAAGAAGGGATGGAAGGAGGGGTGGGAGGAGGGGTGGGAAGAGGGATGGAAGGAGGGGTGGGAAGAGGGATAGAAGGAGGGGGTGGGAGAAGGGAGTGGGAGAAGGGAGTGGGAGAAGGGAGTGGGAGGAAGGGGTGGGAAGAGGGGATGGAAAAAGGGGGTGGGAGGAGGGAGTGGAAAGAGGGGATGGAAGGAGGGGATGGAAGGAGGGGGTGGAAGGAGGGGGTGGAAGGAGGGGGTGGAAGGAGGGGGTGGAAGGAGGGGATGGAAGGAGGAGATAGGAGGAGGGGATGGAAGGAAAGGATGGAAGGAGGGGATGGAAAGAGGAGGTGGGAGAAGGGGATGGACTGACCGTCAGAGGTGGCTCCATTCAGTTCGATGATGACTCTCAAACGACCTGTCGGCTCCAAGTCCACCTGGTGTGGTGTGGCATGGTGTGATTGGTGTGGTGTGATTGGTGTGGTATGGTGTGGTGCGGTATGGCATGGTGTGATTGGTGTGGTGTGGTATGGCATGGTGTGATTGGTGTGGTATGGTGTGATTGGTGTGGTATGGTGTGATTGGTGTGGTGTGGTATGGCATGGTGTGATTGGTGTGGTGTGGTGTGATTGGTGTGGTGTGGTATGGCATGGTGTGATTGGTGTGGCATGGTGTGATTGGTGTGGTATGGCATGGTGTGATTGGTGTGGTATAGCATGGTGTGATTAGTGTGGTATGGCATGGTGTGGTGTGGTATAGCATGGTGTGATTGGTGTGGCATGGTGTAATTGGTGTGGTATGGCATGGTGTGATTGGTGTGGTGTGGCACGGTGTGATTGGTGTGGTGTGGCATGGTGTGATTGGTGTGGTATGGTGTGGTGTGGCACGGTGTGATTGGTGTGGTGTGGCATGGTGTGATTGGTGTGGTATGGTGTGGTATGGCATGGTGTGATTAGGGTGGTATGGCATGGTGTGATTGGTGTGGTATGGTGTGGCATGGTGTGATTGGTGTGGTATGGTTTAATGTGATATCTCATTCATACATGTCACCACCCTTTCCTCCCTCTTCAACAACCAACCAGCAACCACCACCACACCCACGTTCGATTCCACTTCCAGTACTCATGCACATTTGGGACCACTCTCTAAAAGGCCAATGACGCAGTGAACAATTTTTATTTACATGAAGTCAATAATTATATTTTTTATCACTATTATTAGTATTTTTGCTGTTGTTATTTATACTAAACTTTATTATTATTGTTGTTGTTTTTGTTGGTTTAATTTTTTTAAATTATTTATATTATTATTATCATCATCATCATCATCGTCATCATTTTTATTATTATTATTATTACTATTATTATTTATATTGCGCTTAGCAGTTTTTATTTCAAAGCCAATTTGAGGCGCTTCAGATCAAGCAATACTTTCAAACTAACCCAATCATCCCCTATTCATCAACCCTCTCTCCATCCTCATCCACTCATCCACCCCTCCATCCCCATCCACCCCTCCATCCTCATCCACCTCATCCACTCCTCTATCCTCATCCACCCCTCCATCCACATCCACCCCTCCACCCCTCCATCCCCATCCACCCCTCCACCTCATCCACTCATCCACCCCTCCATCCCCATCCACTCCTCCATCCTCATCCACCTCATCCACTCCTCCATCCTCATCCACCCCTCCATCCACATCAACCCCTCCACCCCTCCATCCCCATCCACCCCTCCACCTCATCCACTCCTCCATCCCCATCCACCCCTCCACCTCATCCACTCCTCCACCCCTCCACCTCATCCACCCCTCCATCCCCATCTACCCCTCCACCACATCCACACCTCCATCCACATCCACCCCTCCACCCCATCCACCCCTCCATCCTCATCCACACCTCCATCCACATCCACCCCTCCACCCCATCCACCCCTCCATCCTCATCCACACCTCCATCCACATCCACCCCTCCACCTCATCCACACCTCTATCCACATCCACCCCTCCACCCCTCCACCTCATCCACTCCTCCACCCCTCCACCTCATCCATTCCTCCACCTCTCCATCCACATCCACTCCTTAATCCCCATCCACCTTTCTATCCCCATCCACCCCTCCATCCACCTCCACCTCCACCCCTCCATCAGCGCATAGCACTTCTATTCACACATGTAATTACAACAAGTTAAATGATTCAATAGCTGCATACATAATAATGAATATTTAGTATACTATAATCAGATATAATAATAATAATAACAATAATAATAATAATAATAATAATAATAATAATAATAATAATAACAATAATAATAATAATAACAATAATAATAATAACAATAATAATACTACTATTATTATTTTTAATTTCCATTTTTTATTATATTATTTTATTATTATCTGAATATAGAGGCTGCACAGAGGATTGACAATTGGAGAACACCCACCCAAATGTCGGATGTCTTCTTGTCAGCGATGTCTTCGAACGCGACGGTGCAGTTGGCGACAAACTCATCAGGAGGGATGGATGCATCATGGAAAACGGTGAGAGAGATGGTCTGTGCATTCCTGACCTCCGTGCTGAAGTCCTCATTCCAGACAGGCTTAAGAGTCTTTGGCTTGGTGGTGGTGCGGCCTAGGAGGGTGTCATCAACATCAACACTGATGTATGGGTCGAG
>OX387252.1:5454197-5474037 GCA_947562095.1 Branchellion lobata | reverse complement strand
AGAAACTGGTAGGTTGTCAAGAAAAAAATTCATTTGGTGAAAAAAAGATGATTTAGCTACAGATTTTATTTGTGGTATGAGAGAAAGTGAAGAGTCAAAGATGAAACCTAAACTATGAATGGTGGAAGAAAGTAAAAGGTTAGACTAAATATTAATTGAGGGAAGAGATTCAACAAGTCGAGAAGACTTGCTAAAAGATATAGGATCAAATTTTGAGAGATTGAGTTTGAAGAACATAGAATCACTCCAAGAGATTATTTCACCAATACAAGAAAGAATTTTAAAGATAGTAGAAAATATTCAAAAGCTGAAGTGAAGATATAAGTCATTGCCATAAAGTTGACTCTTAAGAGAAAATGATGAAATAATTCTTGAAAGTTCAAAAGTATACAGAATAAAACAAAGAGAACCAAGACCAAGCTAGTTACATATACAGACCAAAGAAAGTCCTGTCATTCGTAGCTTTGAATCACTGAGTTACGCTGTGATGCGTAAAGAGGCAGCTTCGATATTGACTCGACTAATCGAAGAAAAAATGAAATCAATCAGAGTTATTCCGGGAAACTGAGATTAGATTGGAGTTGGATACTGGTGTGTACGTGTAATTTTAACGTTAGACAAAAGTCATAGGTTCGAATCCAAGAGGTCGCTTAGTTGCCTTGAAGCAAGTAAACCTATTCATCTGTTGACGTAATTTAATTGCTTGATTTAAAGAGATTGTATGAATACATTAAGAAAAATAATTCTGACTTTCAAAAAAAAAGTTTATGAAAAATTGAGACTGAGTTCAAAAATGTGTGTAAAAAAAAGAATAAATTTGGGCTAGTCACATTTGAATAAGATTTGAGGGTAAGAGGATGAAGAAACATTCTAGAGGAATCTAATATAATCTAATCAAATCATTTTTATAGCGCTGATCACACTGTTCCAAAAATAAAAATAATAAATATTAGATTTGATTCTATAACCACATTTGCTTCTATTTTTAATTGGGTTTCTTGTGACATTAAAGTTTTTTTTAATTTGACTTTGTTACTCTATGTTCTTTTTTTGTCATTCTTTGTAGGTTTTTTGCAACATGTTATCTGATGTAAATATGAGAAATTTATAACAGTTGTTGAGTTGATTCTTTGGTTAATTTTGCTTTTTATCTACACTGACATTTTTCATGACATTACAACTTAGGTAAATTTTTTTAGGTATTTTGTGTCTCTTTTTACTCTTTAGTAAATTTTTTTTAGCATGAAACGTTTCTCAATAGTTGTTCGATATGATTGCAAACTATTTTATATCTCTCAGTATTTAACTCAAACTTATTCCTATATCCTATATTATATATTCCTATATCTTTTAAGCTTTTCTTTGTTTGTTTCTATTTTGCATGTTCATTTTTAGTTTTGTTTTACATTAATTATCCGTATCCTTATGGTTTTGTTCAACACCTCTGCGCCTGCGGCATAATGATTGGCCTGTTCTTCTGTAAAATGTGATCAGGTGAACCAAAGTTTAAGTTCTAAAACAGGCAACTCAATCAAAGTACAGATGCCGTCTTAGAGTGTCCAGTCCTCTAGTAGTCCAAAACAAGTAAAACCGTTTCCATGGGAGAACTTTTGAACAGTGCTGAAAAACGCGTTACAAATGCATTGATTAAAATAAATTTAGATTTTTTCTTTCATTTTGATTGTTCACCATGTTCTGTGTAATTTCTAGAGTTTGTCTGGATTTGATTCAATAAAGACTATAAAAAGATCATTAAGCTGGTAGTGTGAGTAAGAAATCGATAATATTGAAATAAGAAATATTGGTGTATCCTTATTGAAGGAAGATGGAAGGTATCAAACACTGCAGCTTTCGTAGGCCCCAGAGAAGTGAACACATTTGAGTTCAAGATATCATTCATTTCTGTAATTTATTCATGCTTTCACTTATATAATTCCAACTCGATCAATACCTTTCACTCAAACATTTCCCAACCTGCTTGTTTTGAGTGGTCTGAGCACCATATTTAACAGCTTATCAAATCTAATTTAATCAAAAAATTTTTATAGCCCTGATTACTCTTAACCTAATCTAATCTCTGTGTAGCACTGACTACATACTAATACAATCTTATCTAATCTTATTTCTGTGTATGACTGAGTACATACAAAGTTAATCTTGTCTAATTTAATCTTTGTATAGCACTGATTAAATACTAATCTAATCTAATCTAATAGAAAAACTAAGGCGTCGATTCAAAAGGACTTGAGAGATACCAAATTGAAGTTCTAATGGTCTAGAGCAATGTTTTGCTTAAATAAAAAAGCCATGTTTTATTGTATAATTTTTTATAACGAAAATAATTTAATTTTAAATAAATAAATGAAAAAAGAAAATAAAACAACAGTTTGAAACATAAAAGTTCCGAAAGGCAATGATCACACCACTTTGTATCTGTTCCGATTGATCGGCTGGTACGAGTTTTGCTGGAAAAAGAAAAAAAAAGAAAATTATTTGAAAAATAATTTATTTATTGAAAAAATAACTTATTTATTAAAAAATTTAATTATCTAGAAACAAATTATTGAAAAAAAATCAATAAACTAAACAGGAATTTATTTGTAAAAAAATAATTATCTAAAAGCATAGTTCAAGTACTTAAAACATCATGAAATTTATTTAAATTCATTTTTAAAAAGGGATTCAAACCCCCCCTTCCCCCCCCTTTCTACCCTTCTAACAACCCCTTGAACAATCCAAAAACTCAAAATCCCAAACTCTCAACCCTCAAACCACCCCCAAAAACAACCCCCAAACAACCCCCCAAACAACCCCCCAAACAACCCCCCAAACAACCCCCTCTCACCAGCCTCACGAGCTCCTCCTTGATGAGTCTGGTGACTTCGGACTTGGCCTTGTTGAGGGCCCGTTCGGAAGAAGCTTCGATGGCCAGGTACAGTTTCCTGTCATCACCCTCCTTCGGCTCCTTATTTGGCGCGAAGTACGAGCCTCTTACAGTGATGCCTGCCTCGGAGAACTCACATATCTGACTTAGCGCCTCCTGTGCGAGCGTGTGTTCAATTGTGGTGGATGCTTTGAATGTAATGGGAGTGGGGTTGGTTGCTATGAAGAGGAAACACCACAACAAAAATGACTTCACCAAAATACCCACTACAACAACAACAACACAACACCACACCAACAACAACACCACACCAACAACAACACCACACCAACAACACAATTTAACACAAATAACAATACCGCATCAATAAAAACATCGCAACAACAACAACACACCGACAGCAACCCCAAAAAAACCACACCAACAACGAACCACACCAACAACGAACCACATCAACAACACTTACTCTAGACGTGACCTTCCAGCGGGCAGTCTGAGGAAAGTCATTGATTTCCAACTCCTCCTCGAAGCGCCTGAGAGAGTCGGCTTCGTCAACAAGGGAGGTGTCCTTGGTCTCCTCTGCAATGGGTCTGTAGCCCAGCTTGGCGTTAATGCGATCAGCCATCTGTTCTGCTATCGTCTTGGACTGGGGAAAGGGTTTGTCATGGTGATGGTGGTGAAGGTGGTGATGATGGTGAAGGTGGTGATAATGGTGATTGTGGTGAAGGCGGTGATGGTGGTGAAGGTGGTGATAATGGTGATGGTGGTGAAGGTGGTGAAGGTGGTGATGATGGTGATGGTGGTGAAGGTGGTGATGGTGGTGAAGGTGGTGAAAGAAGTGAAGGTGATGAAGGTGCATAGAGACGTTTCCACTGGTGTGACTTGAGTGAAGTAGGAAGTTTAAGTTGACGGGGTTTACCATTAGTTTAGTGGAGTTTAATAAAGTTCAAATGGCTTTCATGGAGCAGCCACCAAGAAGTTTACCACCGGACCCCACCACCACACCATTACAACAACCACACAACAACACTACCAAAACAATTACAACAACTACACCACCACAACAACCAAAACAACCACACCACTACAACAACCAAAACAACCACACCACTACAACACCACAACCATCCCCAAACCACCAAAACAACCACAGCTCCACAGCAACCACACCACCATACCAACCACACCACCACAACAGCCACAACAACCACACGACCGGACCACCACAACAACCACAACAACCACACCACCCCACCACCACACCACCAGACCACCACACCACCAGACCACCACACCACCACAGCAACCACACCGACCGAGACATGGCTGATGGCGACACCGCCCTTGATGATGGCGGCAGCTGTTTGTTGCTGGATGTCCTGCTGGGGCGGCGAGATGAGCTTGTTGATGTTTTCGGCGGCCTTCATCGCCTGCTGTAACTTCAGCTGCGTGGCGTTATCAGTACTCTGCTTGGCGCTCTGTGCCACGTCCGATACCCACTTTTTGCTGGAAAACATCTGTTCTATCTTCTCCTCGATCTGTGTAAGGAGGGGGTTTGGGTGGGACTAAGACCGTTTGAATGTTTTCATTTATTGTGAATAAGTGAAGTATTGTGGATGGATTGATCGTGAACTAAGACGCAGAAACGAAGTTAAAAAAAGATAAAAAAGTGGGAAAAAATGAAGAAAAAAGTGAAAAAAAAGAAAACAAAAAAGAAAAAGAAAAAAAAGAAGAAAAAAGAGAAAAAAAAATAAAAAAAGAGAGGGGTACCCACATCGACTCCGGCATCCTCCTCATCGGAGTCCTGCAGGCCCAGGGCAGCCTTCTGCAGCTTGCGTCTGTCGTCTGCCAACTGCGCCTCTGTCTCGTCGAACTTGAAGCCCTTGCCCTTGAAACCGCTGCTGCCTTTCGCCTGCTTGCCCTCCTGTGTATGTATGTGTGTGTGTGTGTGTGTGTGTGTGTGTGTGTGTGTGTGTGTGTGCGTGTGTGTGTGTTTGTGTGTGTGTGTGTGTGTGTGTGTGTGTGTGTGTGTGTGTGTGTGTGTGTGTGTGTGTGTGTGTGTGTGTGTGTGTGCGAGCATTATGAGCCTACTTCGAAATCATTTTATAACTAATCAACTAAGCATATACACATACACGTGGAATTAAAATGTAACATATAGTCGAACAAAAGACAGCACCCACCGCCTCGGCCTCCTGCTTGTACGAGTCCCACAGCTTCTGCAGCTCCTCAGGCACTGGCACCTTAGAATACTTGAGCGCCTTGATGATGTCGCCTGAGTACCTGTGTGGGGATGTTGTTGAGGGGGTGTTGTTTGTGTGGGGGTGTTGTTGTGGGAGTGTTGTTTGTTTTGGGGGTGTTGTTGTGGGGTTGTTGTTGTGGGGGTGTTGTTGGGGGGTGTTGTTGTGGTGGTGTTGTTGTGGGGGTGTTGTTTGTGTGGTGTTTTTGTTGTTGTGCGTGTGGTGGTGATGTTGTTGTGTTAACGTGATGGTGATGTTGTTGTGTTTACGTGATGGTGGTGATGTTGTGTTTACGTGATGGTGTTGTTGTTGTTGTTGTTGTTGTTGTTGTAGAGCCACTGAGACATATTACCACTGATTGCTTCATTATGAGCAACAACACTAATAACTCTATCATCAGCAACACCAACATCCTCATCATCATCAACAACAACAACAACAACAACAATTGCATGCAGCGGAAGGAGTAAAATAGACATGACAAAGAAGCTCCAAAAAGAAGTTGACAAGGTAGTAAAGTGGAGTGATGATGCCCGTCTCACACTTAATACAAACAAGTGTGAGGTCTCTTTCTTCAGCCTATGCACAGCTGAAGCGTCATGGCAGCCGCATATTACAATCAGAGGTTTACCCCTTTCCTTCAACGCGGCTTCTACCTTTTTAGGCGTCCAATACGACCGACAGCTCACTTTCAGCGAGCACGCTAAAAAGGTATGCCAGGCTATGACCAAGAGGACGAACATTCTCCGTGCCCTTGGGGGCACAACTTGGGGATGGCGACCAGCAGAGTTGAGAACAATCTACATCGCCATTCAAAGATCTTTGGCCGAATATGGTTCACAGGCTTGGGCTCCCTGGTTATCGAAATCCAACCTAGGGAAGCTTGAAAGTGCCCAGCTGAACGCAGCTAGAGCCATCACTGGTCACCTAAGATCGACCCCTGGAGAATTCGTTCTAAAAGAGGCACATCTCACCCCACTGGAAGCAAGGTACAAGACCTTGTCACTTCTTAAGGCGGATAGTTGGCTACAACAGGCTGACACTGACCCCCGGAGACTGACCTTGGACCGACAAGCTCCTCAAAGACTGGTAAAAAAAGATTGGCGGGGATTGACCACGCCGGTTTTAAGGGAACTTAATCTGTTCTCTCAACACCAAACCGGCGAAGCGAGGCTCCCACCCCCTTGGGACCGCCCACCTCCAGCCCCCATCTACATGACACCAGCGAGCAAGTCGATGCCTCAAATCGTCCAACTGGAAAAAGCCCAACGAACCATCGAGGAAGTAGGTCATAGCGACCTCCAGATCTACACTGATGGTTCTACGACAGATGGCACCAGAAACGGTGGAGCTGGCATGATCATAGCCAGAGACAAAAAAGTCCTCCACCGATGGCACGCACCTACAGGGGTGCGCAGCAGTTCCTACTCGGCGGAAAAAGCAGCGCTAGAAGCTGCTTTGAAGTGGCTAGAGAGTGAAAATGATTGGCACAGGGCGGTCATTGTCTGTGATTGCAAATCCCTAGTGGAAGCCACAGGCAACCCACACCAAACCGACCCGATCATCGTCACCTATCAACGCTCCATCGCCAGAATCACTCGTTCCAAAGAACTACTCATTGTCTGGGCCCCCGGACACTGTAACCTTTGGGGCAATGAGCTGGCGGACTCAGAAGCCAAGCGGGGATCCACTCTACCACAACCGGCCAAGCGGAACTTAGACTCAAAGACCAGGAAAGCGGTGATTCATCGAGAAGACAGACCACTCTCGAGCAGCCATCACCGTTTCTTGGACTTATACACCACCAACACAAACCAAATCAAGGAGAACACCCTTAACAAGGCAGAACTGACGGATCTGGTCAGGTTCCGAAGCGGACACCACCCAAGTCTCCGCCGATGGCTGCACCTCACAGGAAAAGCAGATTCAGACCTCTGTCGACTCTGTGAGGAAGAGGTCGAATCAGCCGAACACCTCTGGCTCAATTGCCCAGCTTTCGCAAGGGCCCGCTTCTGCCACAACATCGGGACCTCCTATGATGAACTTGTGCGCCTTCCACAACCAGCTTTAGCGCATCTGAGGACTATCCTCAGGCGCTTAAGATAAACAACAACAACAACAACAACAACAACAGCATCACAAGCACCTTCCTTGGTCGGGAGACACGAATGTGTAGGCGTAACCACGATTTCCTGCCCTGCCTGTCCGTCTGCAAACGGTCGAAACAACCACATATGGAGAGCAGTTCATTGATAATGATACTATGAAATTAATTATTCCACCAATAAACCACTCAACCACCCAATTAACCACTCAACCACCCAATTAACCACTCAACCACCCAATTAACCACTCAACCACCCAATTAACCACTCAACCATCTAATTAACTAGTCAACCAAAAAACTAGCCACTCAACCATACAATTGACCACTCAAGCATCTAAATAATCACTCAACCACCCAATTAACCACTCAACCACCCAATTAACCACTCAACCACCCAATTAACCACTCAACCACCCAATTAACCACTCAACCACCCAATTAACTACTCAACCACCCAATTAACCACTCAACCACCCAATTAATCACTCAACAACCCAATTAACCACTTAACCACCCAATTAACCACTCAACCACCCAATTAACCACTCAACCACCCAATTAACCACTCAACCACCCAATTAATCACTCAACCACCCAATTAATCACTCAACCACCCAATTAACCACTCAACCATCCAATTAATCCCTCAACCACCCAATTGACCACTCAACCACCCAATTAACCACTCAACCACCCAATTAACCACTCAACCACCCAATTAACCACTCAACCAACCAATTAATCCGTCAACCATCCAATTAATCACTCAACCACCCAATTAACCACTCAACCACCCAATTAACTACTCAACCACCCAATTAACCACTCAACCACCCAATTAACCACTTAACCAACCAATTAATCCGTCAACCATCCAATTAATCACTCAACCACCCAATTAACCACTCAACCACCCAATTAACCACTCAACCATCTAATTAACTAGTCAACCAAAAAACTAGCCACTCAACCATACAATTGACCACTCAAGCATCTAAATAATCACTCAACCACCCAATTAACCACTCAACCACCCAATTAACCACTCAACCACCCAATTAACCACTCAACCACCCAATTAATCCGTCAACCATCCAATTAACCACTCAACCACCCAATTAACTACTCAACCACCCAATTAACCACTCAACCACCCAATTAATCACTCAACAACCCAATTAACCCCTCAACCACCCAATTAACCACTCAACCACCCAATTAACCACTCAACCATCCAATTAACCACTCAACCACCCAATTAATCACTCAACAACCCAATTAACCACTCAACCACCCAATTAACCACTCAACAACCCAATTAACCACTCAACCACCCAATTAACCACTCAACCACCCAATTAACCACTCAACCACCCAATTAACCACTCAACCAACCAATTAATCCGTCAACCATCCAATTAATCACTCAACCACCCAAATAACCACTCAACCACCCAATTAACCACTCAACCACCCAATTAACCACTCAACCACCCAATTAATCACTCAACCACCCAATTAACCACTCAACCACCCAATTAATCACTCAACCACCCAATTAACTACTCAACCATCCAATTAATCACTCAACCAACCAATTAACCACTCAACCACCCAATTAACCACTCAACCATCTAATTAACTAGTCAACCAAGAAACTAGCCACTCAACCATCCAAATAACCACTTAATTAACCACTAAAACATCCAATTAATCACTCATTAAGTAGTTAATAACCCGCATCGGTGCACGTAGTCCTCGTAGTGGTTGGGACAGTCGTAGTTGAGGACCAGAATGAGATCCTTCACGTCTAAGCCTCGACTGCACACTGATGTGGTAATCTGTGTGTACATATGTGTGTGTCATTGTGTGTGTGTGTGTGTGTGTGTGTATGTGTGTGTGTGTGTGTGTGTGTGTGTGTGTGTGTGTGTGTGTGTGTGTGTGTGTGTGTGTTTGTGTGTCATTGTTTCAACGTGTGAGTGTGTGATTGTGTATATATATAAGCGTTTTTGTGTGTATAAATGTGTGAAGATGTGTGTATATACAATACAATACAATACAATACAAAAACGAATATTATTATAGTGGCATTAACCCCGTAGAGTTTCGAGGCCACGATATAAGTGTGGATGTGCGTGTATATAAGTGTGGATGTGCGTGTATATAAGTGTGGATGTGTGAGTCACCAGCAACTTGATGTTCCCCTGCTTGAAGTCCTGCATGGAGCTGTCACGGTCGAACTGGTCAATGCCTCCATGCAGACTCATGCATGGGTAGCCTGTATGGTGACGTCATTATCATCATCATCATCATCATCATCATCATCATCATCATCATCATCATCATCATCATCATCTTCACCTTGTTTCATCAGATTCTTCATCAATTCATCAGCATGTTCTTGCTTATGTACAAATACTAATACAGACCCAAGTTCCTGGATGATGATGATAAAAAAAAAAAAAAAAAAAAAAAATAATAATAATAATAATAATAATAATAATAATGATAATAATAATAATAATAATAATAATAATAATAATAATAATAATAATAATAATAATAATAATAATAATAATAATAATAAAATAATAATAATAATGACGATGACGATGATGGTGATGAAGATGATGATGATGGTGATAGAGATGATGATGATGATGATGATGATGATGATGTTGATGATGATGATGATGCTGATGTTGATGATGATGTTGATGATGATGATGATGATGATGATGATGTTGATGATGATGATGATGATGATGATGCTGATGATGATGGTTTGAACCTGGTAAAGGCCTAGGAGCTCGAGTAGCTTGAGAAACTTGAAATTGTCTTCAATCACCATCTGAGTGCCATCATCGTCATCATCACCAGCATCATCATCATCGTCATCATCATCATCATCATCATCGTCATCCTCATCACCAGCATCATCATCATCATCATCATCATCATCATCATCATCATCACCAGCATCATCATCATCATCATCATCATCATCATCATCATCATCATCATCATCATCATCATCATCATCATCATCATCATCCTCATCATCATCATCATCAGCCCTAATATAACCCCA
The DNA here is from genome assembly GCA_947562095.1 of Branchellion lobata. Lineage (NCBI taxonomy): Eukaryota > Metazoa > Annelida > Clitellata > Hirudinida > Piscicolidae > Branchellion > Branchellion lobata. The sequence goes on along the minus strand of OX387252.1, from coordinate 5,463,715 downwards.
AAACCCTAAATGGCCCCCAAAATCCAACCGTACCCACCACGTGTTGTTCTACGTCAGCGCATACGACACTCTTCTTGCCGACGGAGACCTCAAAAGGCTTGTGAAGGATGCGACGGGCTAGGTTTTCGATCTTGGGCGGGAAGGTGGCGCTGAAGAGGACCGTCTGAGAGTCAGGTCGGATGTTGTTGATGATCTTGAGTACCTGTGGTGGCGAGTGGGGAGTAGGGAGGGGGGGGGGGAATCTAGAGGTTGGGGTTTTGGCGATGAGAGTTGAGTGAGGTATAAAAAAGACTTATGGTGGTGAGTGATTTAGATGAATGGAGGGGAGTGAAAGGTGGGGTGGGGGTGATTGGGTGAAAGTGAGTGTGAGTGAGAGGGGTGGTGAATGACCTGTTGTTCGAAGCCCATGTCGAACATGCGGTCTGCCTCGTCCAGCACCGTGTACGTGCACCTCCGCAGGTTCGTCACCCGTCCTGCGTCATCCATTCATTCATGCATGCATTCATTCATTCCCAAATATAAAAATCTAATCATTCATCTATTAATTCATCAATTCATCCATCATCCATTAATTCCTACAAAAATCTATTCATACCTGTATGCATTCAACAGACATATTCTTCTATTCCACAACATTTCGAAAAACTTCACAACACTCCACAACATTCCACAACACTCCACAACTTTCTACACCTTCCACAACACTCCACAATTTTCTACAACACTCCACAACATTCCACAACACTCCACAACTTTCTACACCTTCCACAACACTCCACAATTTTCTACAACACTCCACAACATTTCACAACACTCCACAACTTTCTAAAACCTTTCACAACATTCCACAACACCCCACAACAATCCACAACTTTTAAAAACACTCCACAACTTTGCACAACCTTCCACAACACTCCACAACTTTCTACAACACTCCACAACATTCCACAATCTTCTCCAACACTTCACAAACCACTGTTGGCAGTGAGCATGTCGATCATGCGACCAGGGGTGCACACCACCATTTCCGCGCCCCTCTTCAGTTCTGCTATCTGCTCTGAGATCGGTCGGCCTCCATATATGCACAGACACCTGAAAGAGAAGAAGGAGGAGGAAGAGGAGGAAGAAGAAAAGAATAAAAAGGAAGAGAAAGAGAAAGAGGAGGAAAAGGAAGAGAAGAAAAAAAAAGAGGAGGAGGAAGAGGAGGAAGAGAAAGAGGAAGAGGATAGAAGAGGAAAAAAAGAGAAAAAAAAAGAAAAGAAGGAGGAAAAGGAGGGGGTAGGAGATTCAGCCATACATAGTCACACGCATGCACACCTGAGATTAAGATTCTTACAGAACTTTCGACACTCCAATCCAATCTGCATGGCCAACTCTCTGGTCGGAGTCAGCACCAGCGCTGTGTGGTGTGGCAAGAACAGCATCAACAACAACAACAACAACAACAACAACAACAACAACAACAATGCGAAAGAATTAAAATGTAAAGTTATGGAAAAGTAACAAGATAACAACTGTAACAATCTCTTCCCACCACAACATCACCAAATATCCCCCAACCCACCAAAACCCACCATAACACCACCAAAAAAAACCCCCAGCCCACCAATGGGACCCTCTCCTGACTTGAGTTCCGGCTGGTCAACCACGTGACGCAGCATAGGCAACATGAAAGCCAAAGTCTTTCCGCTTCCGGTTTTAGCGATACCGATCATGTCGCGGCCACTCATGATGATGGGCAGACTCTGAGCCTGGATGGGTGTGGGCGTCACGAAGTTGTTCCTGTGGTGGTGTGGTAATGTGGTATGGTGTGAAGTGATGTGGTTGGTTGAAGTGGTGTAGTGTGGTCGAAGTGGTGTGGTGTAGTGTGGTCGAAATGGTTTGGTGTAGTGTGGTCGAAGTGGTGTGGTGTGGTCGAAGTGGTGTAGTGTAGTTGAAGTGGTGTGGTGTAATGTGGTCGAAGTGGTGTGGTGTAGTTGAAGTGGTGTGGTGTAGTGTGGTCGAAGTGGTGTAGTGTGGTCGAAGTGGTTTGGTGTAGTTGAAGTGGTGTAGTGTGGTCGAAGTGGTGTGGTGTAGTGTGGTCGAAGTGGTGTGGTGGCGGTAGTGGTGAAGAAAGAAAACGGAAAAAGAGAAGAGACAAACTTTTTGAGGATCTCCAGAACTTTACGACTGAAGCCGCACTGGGCCCATGACTTGATCGGCTTGGGTGGCTGTGAACCCGCTACAGTCACGTCATCCATCTCCTTCCGGTACGCCGCCACCTCTGTGGGCGTCACATGGTGGTGGTGATGAGATAGTGAACTGACCAATGAAAAGGTGTGTTTGGGAAAATCTCGCATGCCACAGAAGATGAACAAGACATGTACCACAGCCACAAAACACATAACACATACAAGAAACACAACGCACAACACACAACACACAACAAAAAACGCACAAAACACACAACAGACACAACATACAACAAACACAACACACAACAGACACAACACACACAACACCCATCACACAATACACGACACACAACAGACACAACACACAACACACAACAGACACAACACACAACACACACAACAGACACAATACACAACACACAGCAAACACAACCCACAGCACACACAACACACAACACAGAACACACACAGCATACACAACACACCTTGCGCAGTCATGCTGGCCACCTCAGGCACCTCAATGTAAAAGTTCTTGCGGAAAGTGGCGTAGGCCACCTTGCTGTGGTCCACTTGCGGTATCTCCTGTGAGACGTCATCGTTTGTATAATAATAATATAAATAATAATAATAATAATACTTATTATTATAATTATCACCATTATCACCATCATCATCATCATCATCATCATCATCATCGTCATCATCATCATCATCATCATCATTATCATCATCATCATCATCATCATCACCACCACCACCTTCTTCTTGGACTTGCACAACTCATCCAGTTCATCATTCACTTCCTCCTCCTCCGAGTACTGGAGGGTGTGTTGTTGTTGTTGCTGACTCATCATATATTGAGATTTGAAACTTCAGCTTCACAACACCTTACAACACTAATATATGTCACGCAACAGACATTACACACAAACAAATAATAAACAAATAAAAAATAACACAAAAAATACACAAAAAACACAACACAAAAAAAACACAAAAAACTCAACACACACAAAAAAGCAAAACACATAAACAAAAAACGAAAAACACCGGAACACACAACAACACAACAACTCCACCTCCAGAGCATCCATGTTCGCCTCCATCAACTCCCCCTTCTCCACCTTAGCCCCCTCTGTCTCTCCTGTCGTCTCTACCTGCATCATCATCATCATCTTCATCATCATCATCATCATCATCATCATCATCATCATCATTATCATCATCATCATCATCATCATCATCATCATCATCATCATCATCATCATCATCATCATCATCATCATCATCATCATCATCATCATCATCATCATCATCATCATCATCATCATCATCATCATCATCATCATCATCATCATCATCATCATCATCATCCTTCTCCTCATCATCACCACCGCCACCTTTGTGTTGGGAATGTCTTGTTTGAGTTGTTCATCTAATCCCTGTCAAATGGGAGCACAATAATCTTTTTAATCTAATCCTCTAAAAGATTAACTAATCTATTTTAACAAATATAAAATGATTCAACCTAAACTGAGCTGATCATATCTATTCTAATCTAGTACACTCTATCACAATATGACTAGATAGTCACAAATTTGAGCTGCTACAGAGGATTAAAACAAATCCACACAACAGTAGAAAAAAATACACAAAAGTACGAACAAGTACAGAAAAGTAGAGTAGCACACAGCAGTACAAACAGAAGCACAGACAGCAGCACACAGAAATACAAACAGAAGTACAGACAGCAGCACACAGCAATTCAAACAAAAGCACAGACAGCAGCACACACCATCATGAAGGCATCAAGTGGATCGACCTCATCCCCCTTCGACTCTTCCTTCTTCTCAATCCCATCCTCCTCCTCATCCTCATCATCGTCATCATTTTCCAAGTTTATTTTCTTTTGGGGCTGAAAAAAGAATCATCATCATTGTCATATCCATAATCATGAACATCATCATCATCCTCATCATCATCATCACCACCCTAATTATCATCATCATCATTACCCCCCCTCTTCCCCCCACCACTACACCGGCATGTTGGCAGAGGAAGAAGAGGAAGGGGATGCATCTTGTTTGAGGACCTTGCGACTGCTCCTCCACTGTTCCACCCGCTCCCTCCGCTTCTGCATCTCACGCTCCAATGACTCCTCCACATTCTACTCACACGCATGTGTGTGTGTGTGTGTGTGTGTGTGTGTGTGTGTGTGTATGTGTGTGTGTGATATAATGCAATACAATGAAATGTTTTTAAATTAATTGTAAGTCAATACAATTCAATTAAATACAAATTTGATAAAATACAATACAATTCAATGAAAAACAATAAAATTAAGTGCAATACACTACAATGCATTACAACACAATTTATTACAATACACTACAATACAAAAAAACTCAATACAATGCAATGCAACAGCTACTAGTCAAAGCAGACAACAACCTCTTCCTCATCAGATGCCTTGTTTTTCTGCTTTGAGTCCTTTGACTTGCTGCGATGACGTCTGTTGTAACGGTGGTCAAAGAGGTATTTTTGTTGTTGCTAACACTGAAAGTTTATTTTTTCAAAGCGTTGTATTACCATTAAAATAAATAAAAGTTATGTCAATAAGCAATGAAAAATCTAATCTTGTATACTTTATTCAAAACAACTGCGCCTTTTAGCACTTTGCTCAAAGGCGCTTCCGGAGAAGGGGTTTTACTTGAAATTATAGAGAACATGAGCAATGGGAACCTTTTAGAGCTGCGTTCCTTGTGGGACTTTTTCCTGGGTGACCGATGCTTGCTTGAGTGTCGTGGTGACTTTTCACTCGATGAACTTCTCGACCGTTTGCGATACCTGCTGCTTCTTGGTCTCACCAGACTGCGGTGGGGTGTAATGCAGAGTCAAAATAGGTCTAAATTGGAAAAACGAAACAATTTATTTGAATATGTGGAAAAAGTAAATAGAAAAGTTAGGTTTTAACTAAAACAAATCCACTAGTTAATAAATTCCATTGATGCATTCAAGGAAATAAATTTTACATGAGAAACCAAAAAAAAATTTAAAAACCAAATTGAATGAAAATTTTTTTTAAATTATTTGAAACTGTTACACATTTAAAAAGGCTACTAACCCATAATTTCTGGCCATAACAAAATATCACTTAATATCACTCGTAAGCAAAGATAAATATGTTTGTTTTGTCACATCTTTCAACAAACTGTTTTCATCTAAACAAACGATGTGAATGATTGTTGGGTATTTGGCAAGTTATCAATTACATTTTGAAATAAAATTTCGATTTTTTCGATTTTTAAAAAATAAGCTTTATTATTTTGGTGATACACACTTTTTCACTAATCTGATCAAATCATTTGTATAGCGCTTATCACTGTTCAAAAGCTTTAATTACTTTTGAAGCTACTGCATTTGATTTTATGATCTTATCAACCCATTCATATTATTCTACTTAAACCATTTTTGATGACGATTCTACTGCATAGTAACTAAAATCAACACATACGTTACATGTTCCAAGCCTTGGACAATTTTGAACATTGTTCAGCGCTATACAATTTGTTCATTATATCAGTTCGGAAACAAGTACCATTATGTACATTTTGAACAAAAACTACATCTCTAACAGCCGTTTAAAATGTTCAACTTTTGTATCTATACTATTGTTTTTATATTTTCTAATAGTTTATATTAGAGCAAGTCCAGACACACGCAGAAAATGTTACAAAAACATGGCGAATAGTCGAATTAAAAAAAAACATTAAAATATACGAGTTTTTATAATTAAGAATCTTATATAACCAAATTATTTATATAGCGCTGATTACATACTGTTCGAGAACTACCCCTACACTACCAAAAAATGTCTAAAACCTTCCTTCCAGTCAACAAACACCATGGTATACTGCGATGCAGTCTCAGCAAACAACGTGCATATGAATCTCCAGTTTCCTTTTTCATTAGACGTGCGTCATCTGTCACACCCGACTTTTGTGCCAACTTCTTACCAACGAAAAGGCAGTCAAGAATTCCTACCATCAATCTCGGGTCGTCATTTGCTTCTTTTTGCAGCTAGCTTTTGCGTACAACCAGCTCAAACCCCCAAAAAACCCGAAACTATATTTTTTCCATTTTCATTCTTAATTACAAAATTTATCACTTTCAACAGTTTTATCATTCAAAAGCATTATCATAGCAGCATTACTTAGAGGAGCTGCCGGACCACACTAGCAGGGGGTCCGTTCTGCCTTGAGACGTCACTTTATAACTAAGAATTCAGCCTAGCTGGGACTCAAACACTGAACCCAACGTTTTAGAAGCGAATCTTTTTAATGTTGTCTTTCGCTGCAGGTTTATTATAGGCTCTGATTATTCATTCATTCAATTAAACTTTACAGATACACCAACTAAAAAAAAAATATGTGGTTTACAGGTGCTTGCGGTATAAATTATATACAAACTCAATGAATATACTCTAAGCACCTTTCCCTTCTAATGCAACCTCGCCTAACCATCTTGGTTTCATTTTTTTGGTACCGTGAAAAAAATTCAGAAAAACAATCAATTTTTTATTTCCAAAAATATCGTCTGGTTGTCATTAAAATAATTTCAAATAATTTTCGAAAAATAAATTCAATTCGAGTAAGTGAGAGTTGTAGGAGGATTAAAGCACGACCATTGAGTACTTCTCCACTCCTCCAGTACTCCAGTACTCCAGTACTCCAGTACTCCAGTACTCCAGTACTCCAGTACTCCAGTACTCCAGTACTCCAGTACTCCAGTACTTCAGTACTCCAGTACTCCAGTACTCCAGTACTCCAGTACTCCAGTACTTCAGTACTCCAGTACTTCAGTACGATTCAGACAAGGGGACATCGTTAGGGCTGAAGATGGTGTCTGTGTTCCCCAACTCTGTGGGAGGTTGTGTGTCGTGCAATGACTCAGCGTCTGCATCATCATTTGTATAATATATTGTTGTATCAAAGATCTAGACGATTGTATAACAGATTGCACGGTTGATTGTATAGTTGCTTGTATCATTTAATTAGCAATTAGCGATTGCGTCATGGCTCAGGGAATTCCTCCAATGATTGTCCTATCATTAGTGTTTAAACTAAAGAGCCATTCTTCAGCGGGGCACGTAAAAATCTGGTTAAACGAGTGCACCAACAAATAAGCAACTTGAAACAAGACGTAACGAAACAAATGAACAAAAGTTGCTGTCAACAAGCATTTTTTCAAAACTTTTGTCGGCTTACGAGTGGTGATAAAGATTGTGGCTGAGGATCATATGTCAAGAGAGCCATTTGGTTTGGCCGAGTTAGATTCATTTGAGAGGTGGTTGCTTTTGAAGGCAGGCACAGTGTGTGTTTACTCCTTGTGTGATGTATCCTTTGCAGGGTTGTCTAGCTACTTGAAAAGTATGAACTCAGCGCTACACAAATATTTCAATCGGAAATTAGATTGGTTTACTTAGTTCGGTCATCTGCCTGCCTAGGTGTCCATTTAGACAGTGCAAATATACTGTATGCTTTTTAAATACTTTTTCCCTAGTATTGCCTGTTAAATAGTGTGTGTGTGTGTGTGTGTGTGTGTGTGTGTGTGTATGTGTGTGTGTGTGTGTGTGTGTGTGTGTGTGTGTGTATGTGTGTGTGTGTGTGTGTGTGTGTGTGTGTGTGTGTGTGTGTGTGTGTGTGTGTGTGTGTGTGTGTGTGTGTGTGTGTGTGTGTGTTTGTGTGTGTGTGTGTGTGTGGGTGTGTGTTTGGGTATGCGTGGGTGTGTGTCTGTTTGTTTGTGTGTGTGTGTGTGTGTGTGTGTGTGGGTGTGTGTGTGTGTGTATGTGTGTGTTTTCACAGCTGTTTGGGACAGCCTTCGGAAGACTTATCCCCAGCACGATGACGCAATATGTAACTACTTGAAAGGCGCACAAAAAAGAACAAAACACCTGCTTGGGAGGCGGTTGAGACATTCATATTGTATGTAGCCTTCGACATTTTATAATAGTAAAAAATGAAAGAATGAAAAATATAAATAGAACTATTGGAAAAAATAACTTTGACATAATAAAAAGAAACATAAAAAGGACCAAAAAAAGACGTATGATTGGTTTAAAAACAATGAAAAGCCCACATTGAAAAAAAGAAAAAATAAAAAGTAACAAAAAAATAAAATGCGTTTGTTGCTGGTTTGTTGGTTCGAGTAAATGGGACTAGCGCCATTGAGGATGCTCGGAATTATGAGATGAAGTGTTCAAAAAGACAATAAAACTAAATACCACACTTAATTCAATCTTTTAATTAACAAAACAGCGTGTAATCAGCGCTATAAAAATTTTTTCATCAAGTTGGAAAGGTCGGATTAGTTTGGATTAGTCTATACCTTTTCAACTTTAAACACCCCAAACACCCTGCTAATGATTTGGCTACTAATGAGGAGCCAAATTTCTGGTTCCCTCCATTGTCACAAGTTGATTAACCAATTGAATTATAAAATTCATTTGTCTACTGATTTTTTTTTCTTAATTCAGCAAATATATTTTTAAAGGAATTTTTCGATTTATTTTGACGAATTTGTTTTTTTACTGAATTTTTGGTTTAATTAAGTGATTTTGTGTTTCAATTCAGTGAATTTCTGTTTTAATTCGGTGAATTTCTGTTTTAATTCAGCGGAGTTCTGTTTTAATTCAGTGATGTTCTGTGTTAATTCAGCGGAGTTCTGTTTTAATTCAGTGATGTTCTGTGTTAATTCAGCGAGTTCTGTTTAATTCAGTGATGTTCTGTTTTAATTCAGTGATGTTCTGTTTTAATTCAGTGATGTTCTGTTTTAATTCAGCGTAGTTCTGTTTTAATTCAGTGATTTTTTTGTTTTATCGACTTTTTTAATTAAAAAAATGCTTTATTTAACTTTAAGTATAATTTAATAGTCTTTATTAGATCAAGTCCAGACATACGCTGGAAATGTTACAAAAACACGGCGAATAGTCGAACTAAAAAAGAAAACATTGAAATATACGAGAACAGAATATTATCAGGCACAAAAGTCGGCATTGAACCTACGAAATGAACAAATCGCGAGAGAAAAAGTTGAAAAAATATTAAACACAATGAAATATTAATTTAAAACAATAAATCAATTAAAAAAATTGAAGTTAACATCATAATTCAAACATTCAATTCAATTGGAGCAAAACTTTGAAAATATCAATTGAATCGAACCGTCCTAACCGTAATATTTTCCTTCCACGCGGTTGAGAGGTTCATACCATCCAATGCCTCTGTCTGGGTGAAGGAGGGGGGGGGGGGTGGGGGGAGAGGGAGGGTAGAAGGGGTCGACGAA
>OX387252.1:5434197-5444197 GCA_947562095.1 Branchellion lobata | reverse complement strand
ACACACACACACACACACACACACACACACACACACACACACACACACACACACACACACACACACACACACACACACACACACACACACACACACACACACACACACACACACACACACACACACACACACACACACACACACACACACACACACACACACACACACACACACACACACACACACACACACACACACACACACACACACACACACACACACACACACACACACACACACACACACACACACACACACACACACACACACACACACACACACACACACACACACACACACACACACACACACACACACACACACACACACACACACACACACACACACACACACACACACACACACACACACACACACACACACACACACACACACACACACACACACACACACACACACACACACACACACACACACACACACACACACACACACACACACACACACACACACACACACACACACACACACACACACACACACACACACACACACACACACACACACACACACACACACACACACACACACACACACACACACACACACACACACACACACAGACACACACACACACACACACACACACACACACACACACACACACACACACACACACACACACACACACACACACACACACACACACACACACACACACACACACACACACACACACACACACACACACACACACACACACACACACACACACACACACACACACACACACACACACACACACACACACACACACACACACACACACACACACACACACACACACACACACACACACACACACACACACACACACACACACACACACACACACACACACACACACACACACACACACACACACACACACACACACACACACACACACACACACACACACACACACACACACACACACACACACACACACACACACACACACACACACACACACACACACACACACACACACACACACACACACACACACACACACACACACACACACACACACACACACACACACACACACACACACACACACACACACACACACACACACACACACACACACACACACACACACACACACACACACACACACACACACACACACACACACACACACACACACACACACACACACACACACACACACACACACACACACACACACACACACACACACACACACACACACACACACACACACACACACACACACACACACACACACACACACACACACACACATCCCACATACCTGTGGAGGCAGTGACATGCAGCAAGACAAGGAACAGAACGCACAAGCACAGCAAGTAAGATCTCATCTTTTTGTGAATCTGCAAATATGGTTTAGGGATTACTATCAGCCATCACTTGTAAAAGAAACTTTGAAAATAATACTTAATAATTTATATTTTTTATATGAAACCATTAAAATAGCTCACAATTATGTTAGTAAAGTTTCATTTCACAATAAATAACCTCAAAGAATATTTTTATTGTTACCTGGTTATCTTGTGTTAATTTTTTAATGTCAAATAATCATTTTAAAATAACGATTTATGAGTATTTAGCGTTTTTGATTATTTATTGTTAAATACTTAATGTTGAAATAATTTTTAAATGACAAAATTACAAAAAAATTAAAGTTAAGTTAGATTATTTATAGATTATTTATGAAATCTAGTCTCATGTATTCAACAATAGACTCAAGACAGCTTTGCAGTCAGCGCTTTTCATAAGCACTGAAAAGTTTTTTCTATGCTCCCTATGATCTAAGAACGTTTAAAAACATTTTTTCAAAGTGAACAAAAATTCTTAAAAAATTTACAAACTCGTTTGAAGGTTAACCCCTTTTTTTAATTTTTTAAATGTTTTGCAAAGCTCAAAAAATTCTTAAAAAACTGAAAAAAGCCAGCAAGTTTTGAATGAAACTTTGTTCAAATTTTTTTCCCATAAATATTTTGAACAAAGTGTTTCTAGTCTTAGTAATCTAATCTTATTTCATCTAATCTCTTCTAATCTAATCTAATCAAAGCGCCTTTTAGTCTCTTCGTTCAAAATTTCGTTCAGTATGTCTAAAAATTTGCTTTCATCTCAAGCTTTAAACAAATCCTACTTAATCGCTTTTTCATCACCGCATTCGTTCAACAAATCAATCATTTTTTTCCCTTATCGCTGCCAATTTTTTTCTGGGTTTCTTTCATATACTATTCAATATCTATCTTAGATACTACATAAGTCATATATATTTCTAAATTTCGATTATTTTATATTTCTGTTAAATTTTATATATTCTTATGAAGATTCAAAAATACTTCGATTAGCTCAGAATATTCGATATATCTTCAACTTTTGCGTTTGAACGACTGCACGAGCGCTTTTGAGCGTTGCTAATGCGAGGAACATTAAAGTTGATTGACAACAGCTGACCAAACAACATTCGTTGTTTCATATATTCTTTGCTTGTTTCTTGAATTGAAAATACCGCTTGATAGATAAGAAAGCTTTTTTTTTATTGAAAACTTTTTAATCTTTCTTCTTTGCAATTTTTTTGGTAATTCAAAAATTATTCAAAATAAAAATTTTCTTTCAAACTATTTCTTGCACTTCTCAGCATTTTCAAAAGGGCCAATTGAAGTTATTGGCCATGAAAAATAATGCACAAAGCAACAAAAATGCAAGCTTTGTACGGAAGTCTTGAAAAGTTGAAAACACTTTATAACTTTGGTTCGATTACATTTCAGAGCTTCGGAACGATGGCAGAGCAGAGTTTTATAAAGTTAGGTTGAGCAAAAGCTTTTAAAAGCATATTAATCAGCACTTCACAATCGTCTGATCAGATTGGGTTAAAATAGGTTTAAATAACGCATATCGGATTGGATTAGATTCAATGAAATTTGACAGAATTACATAAAATTAGATTTCATGAAATCAGAATAGCTTAGATTAGATTGGATTAGAACAGATTGTGTTGGATAAGAATAGATTAGATCATGTTAGATCAAATAGGAGTAAAAAGGATTGGATTAGATTATATCAGATTGAATTAGATTAGATTAGATTAATGACTGAAAGAAAGTCCAGAGACAATTTTATCATGTTAGTTTGAAAGTACATGAAGAGAAGTAAGCAAGGAACCCACTTGTGTGATGTGCCAACATCGCCGACTCCGACCGTCTTATTTATATAGCACGACGTGTGTGTGTGTGTGTGTGTGTGTGTGTGTGTGTGTGTGTGTGTGTGTGTATATATATATATATGTGTGTGTGAGTAATGCTTTTCCACGTACGTGCCTATATTCACACGTACTTAAGCAAATGATTTCACGATAACCGAGATTATATGTATACAATACATTACAAACACGAATATTATTATCAACCCCGTAGAGCTTCGAGGCTACATTTTGATGTACAAATCTGTAGTTAAAATCTCAGCAACTGGTGACAGCCCTGGAAAGTTTGCATTGTGGTCACGCACAGGTACATTCGAAAAAAAGGAGATGTGAATAAAAAAAGGAAAAACAAACGAACGAGGAAGTGATTGGAAAATGAAAAGTGAATAAAAATGATTAAGTTTGAAAGTTACTTATGAAAGAGTGTAACCAGATGAAGGAAAGAGTTAATCAAAGTTTGAATAATAACGATGAAAATGACCATAAAAGCAGCATAAGAAAGATGAAAACAGACCATAGAATCAAAATAAAAAAGATGAAAACAGACCATAGAATCAAAATAACAAGGATGAAAACTTACCATAGAATCAAAATAATAAGGATGAAAACAGACCATAGAATCAAAATAATAAGGATGAAAACAGACCATAGAATCAAAATAACAAGGATAAAAACTGACCATAGAATCAAAATAAAAAGGATGAAAACTGACCATAGAATCAAAATAACAAAGATGAAAACTGACCATAGAATAAAAATAACAAAGATGAAAACAGACCATAGAATCAAAATAACAAGGACAAAAAGTGACAATGAAGTCAGAACGACGAAGTTTGACACTGAAAGTTGAGGTGTGCTTATGGGCGCATGGAACACCCGAATGGGTGTTGCATCAGTCAGACGAGGATGTTATGGCGGCATGAAAAGAATTTTTTTATTTTTACTTTTATAACTTTTCACTTTTAATCACGTCCCATATCCGCAAGGAAGGTTTGTACGGCACCATCCCAAGTCTTTGCCTTGCATGGCTCTGTAAAATTGTTTTCCATTGCTTGATTCTTGTCTGTCACCTCTGTTGATTTTTAATTCCAATTTTTCTACGCTTTTTATTCCTCCACCGTCCATATAAATATTTTTCTCTCCAAAATGAATATAAAAAAAATTAATCAATATTTTTAAAAATTATTCGCTCAATTGTCTAGTCACTTGAACAGCACCGAAATTCTAAACCTGAACGAAATTCAACCAGATTTTCAGTTTCCTCAATTTACTTTTAAAAGATTACTCAACGGTAAACATCGAAAGTTTATTGAAAACCAGAGACGATAAGCGCAGCGTCTGTTGCACAGCCTTTTTCGACTTCTTAACAACCAATTTTTTTTTTCAAACTTTTCTAAAAGGTTTATAAATGCGCGAAAACTTGTATAGCCGTTACTTTAATTTACTTTATTCAAACTATTTTCAATTAATTATGTTTTTTCATAGTCTTTATTAGATCAAATCCAGACATACGCTGGAAATGTTACAAAACACGGCAAACTATTTAAAAGTTAAAGTTTCAAAGATTAGTTATAGAATATTTATTATATCTAAAAATTTGTTTTTTTCTGATCACGAGGATTTCGAAAAAAAACAAAATTCGCCACTTTATCGTAAAATATCCATGGTAACCAATGCCTCGCAGTGGGAACGTAGTCGGCTACACGCCGCATCATCTCCACATTCCGGTGCTTGGCTCCACGCTTTACCAGTTTCAAGCTTCGAAAACCTACTTACTCCCGATGAGCTCCGCATAGCAGTAGCCCACCGTATTGGCGCAAAAATTATCGAACGCACACCATGCAAGTGCGGCACCCAAATTGACGAAACAGCCCTCCACCCTCTCTCATGTCGCCTCCAAGAAGGTCGTTTTCCTCGTCACGGAGCGATAAACGATATAATCAGACGCGCCTTGATAAAGGCCGGAATACCATCAGTTTTGGAACCCACAGGTCTGCACAGGGTTGATGGCCGTCGCCCGGACGGCATAACACTCTTTCCGTGGAAGTCGGGAAAGTGCTTGGTCTGGGACGCTACCGTGGTGGACACTTTCTCGGCCTCCCACGTCATCGCTTCTGCGGTCGCACCCGGCTCCGCGGCAGGCTTGGCAGAATCCGCTAAGGTGAAGAAGTACAGCAACCTAATCGGGAACTACGTGTTCCAGGCAGTAGCTATAGAGACCGGAGGTTCTATCGGCCCCTCATCCTTGTGTTTCCTTACGGAGCTGGGCCGGCGACTTCGAGAAACAACGGGCGATGCACGCGAGACTGCATGGATTTTCCAGAGGTTATCGGTCGCGGTCTGCAGGGGAAACGCGGCAAGCGTGTTACATGTTCACCAGCGGCAACTATAATTATTTATAATATTATACCGTATAATGTTCGTTGGTTTAAAAAACAATTTAAGTGTTTACAATTAAATACGAGTCTCAAGGTAATTTTCAAAATAAAGCTTATTCGAGTTTTCATCGTTTGAAAGGCAGGCATTGCAATGGAATCGTCAACCAACGGCTACCTAGATACCGTTTGCCAACTAACAAAACAAGCATGTAAGCGAGTGTTGAAAGCATTGCAAGGAATAGGGGTATCCAGACAGACTTCATTGTGAATATTAGAAATGGCTAAGAAAGAAAAAAAAGAAAAAAATAACTTGGATGAAATTTTCCAATAATTATATTATGGGATTTCAGATTATGATTCAATTTTAATCCAAGGCTTTCTATTTGATTCAATAGTCAATTTTGCTTTTTCTGATATTCCTTGTGACGTCAGGGTGCCCTTTAATTTCTTATCCTATCAAATTTTGAATTTGATAAAACATTCCTCAATAGTCACCCAATTTAAACTATGATTCAGTTCTTACTTTTTGGGATTCATAAATTTGATTCTATAGTCAATTTTTAATTTTTGAAAAAAACAGTTTTCATGACATTCAGTTATTGTTGATTTTAATTTTTTCCAATTTTTAATCTTTTCATAATATTCTGTGCCATTTACAGCATCTGTCTGGATTGGTTTCAATAAAGACTACAAAAAAAATAAATAAAAGACTTTATTGAATCAAGTGAAATGATACGCTGGGAGTGTAACATTGCATGTCGAAGGGTCGAATGAACCCAAACAGGGATGTTACAAAAATAAAAAGTGAAAAATTCAAAAAAAAACTTTCAAACAATAATGAAAAAAAAATAAATAAATTTATTTAAGAGCAAAATGACGTTAGAATCGAAATAAGTTCACTATATCTCCATGTCCACGTGTTCCTTCGTTTTTCTAGAGCTTTCAGTCTGTCTTTGTTAAATAGTGTATATTTTTATACACACAAACACAAACACACACACACACACACACACACACACACACACACACACACAAACAAACACACACACACACAAAATTGACTGGGTATTAGAGAGTCGAGCAAGCACATAAAACGTCCCTGCACAATGGAAGCATCTTGAGGTGACCAGCCTGCAGTGGTGGCCACTTCTGAAAAATAATTTTTATTTTTGTATTATTTATATATATATTGTTTCCGTTAATTGAGCTTTCATTATTTTTGTTTTTATTTTTATTCTATTTTTTTTATGCATTTTGATTTGATGTTTTCATTATTTATGCTTCTAGTATTATTTTTTCCTTTTTATGCCTAAACTATCATGTTTTTATATTAATGCTTTTAATATCATGTTTTTACTATTCAGGTTTTTATTATTAAGTTTTTTGTACGTGCGTGTTTATGTGTGTGTGTGTGTGTGTGTGTGTGTGTGTGTGTGTGTGTGTGTGTGTGTGTGTGTGTGTGTGTGTGTGTGTGTGTGTGTGTGTGTGTGTGTGTGTGTGTGTGTGTGTGTGTGTGTGTGTGTGTTTGTGTGTGTGTGTGTGTGTGTGTGTGTGTGTGTGTGTGTGTGTGTGTGTGTGTGTGTGTGTGTGTGTTTGTGTGTGTGTGTGTGTGTGTGTGTGTGTGTGTGTGTGTGTATGTGTGTGTGTGTGTGTGTGTGTGTGTGTGTGTGTGTGTGTGTGTGTGTGTGTGTTTGTGTGTGTGTGTGTGTGTGTGTGTGTGTGTGTGTGTGTGTGTGTGTGTGTGTGTGTGTGTGTGTGTGTGTGTGTGTGTGTGTGTGTGTGTGTGTGCGTGTTTGTGTGTGTGTGTTTGTGTGTGTGTGTGTGTGTGTGTGTGTGTGTGTGTGTGTGTGTGTGTGTGTGTGTGTGTGTATGTGTGTGTGTGTGTGTGTGTGTGTGTGTGTGTGTGTGTGTGTGTGTGTGTGTGTGTGTGTGTGTGTGTGTGTGTGTGTGTGTGTGTGTGTGTGTGTGTGTGTGTGTGTGTGTGTGTGTGTGTGTGTGTGTGTGTGTGCGTGTTTGTGTGTGTGTGTGTTTGTGTGTGTGTGTTTGTGTGTTTGTGTGTGTGTGTGTGTGTGTGTGTGTGTGTGTGTGTGTGTGTGTGTGTGTGTGTGTGTGTGTGTGTGTGTGTGTGTGTGTGTGTGTTTGTGTGTGAATGGATGTGTGTGTTTCTCGAAAAGGTCTGGTTGTGGGGTTAGAAAGAGCAGAAAGAACAGACGTTAACTGCATTACAGGGAAACAGACGCCACAGCTGCGGGGCATCGCCGTATTATGTCTTTTTATGTCAGAGATCTTTCGTAACTCCGACTGAGAACTTGCACGTCAGTGGGATGTGTAGGAGGTTCCAGAAGAAGTATCTATATTTGTTTGTTTGCTTGTTTATTACTAATCAATAGAATATTTCAATTTTATTGCGCTTGTGTTATTTTTAGTTCTTTGTTTTTGGGTTTTCCTTCTAATGACTTCAAAAAACCAAATAAAAAAATGATACAAACCTTTTGTTTTGAAAAGGGTGTTCTTTTAAAATATAGCTTTTTGAATTAACGAAAACACAAATAAGAACATGAAAAAAAAATAAAAAGAAAAATGATAACAGGTGAAAATAAAATTTTTCCAGAGAATGCCCGAGGCTGATCGAATTAAAATCACCGCTACTAATAATGAAGTTTGGAATTCTGATTTGGAAAAAGAAGCGGAAGGAGGCAAATGAGGGCGTCTGTAGGAGGATGTGCATAGCTTGTAGTTATGAAAAACAAAAACAAAGACAAATGAGTAATAAAATATTGAAAAAACAAATAATTTAAATTAAAAAAAAGCTGAAGAAACATGAACTAAGAAAACAAGAACTGAAAATCAAAAAAGTTTTTAAAAAAATGGAAAAAAACGGAAAAGGAATGACCAAAAGACGTCGATGTGAAAAATACATCACGAATGAAAAACATTTGCCATTATTCACCTTCATTATTTTTCTCATTTGTTTTTTTTTTCATTTTTTTTCTCATTTGTTTTTTTCCCATTTTTTTTCTCATTCATTTTTCTTCTCATTTGTTTTTTTTTTTCAATTTTTTTTCTCATTTGTTTTTTTTTATCTTTTTTTTTTTATTATTTATTTATTTTTTTTTCCATTTTTTTCTAATTTTGTTTACCCTTTTGTCATCTTTTTGTTTTTTCTTTATTTGTTTATTTTTCACTTTTTTTTCTTTTTCGTTATTTTTTTGTTCCAATTATTTTTGTTCATTTATTTTTATTTTTTGTCTTTTTAATTTTGATTTTTTAAATTTTTAATTTAGTTTTTCTTTCTAGTTTTTTTTAATTTTATACATCACTCACATTTTCTTTTTTCTTATATCCCGTTTTTCCATTCTTTATTATATTCTTCATTTTTCTTATTTTCATCTCCCTTTCCATGTGACTCGCAAACCTCGGAAGACTATTCTACCAGACCAGAAACCACATTACATTCAAGTGGCCTCGAAACTTCACGGGGTTAATGCCACTATAATAATATTCGTGTTTGTATTGTACTGTAAGTTCTTTCTCTTCCACTTTAATTTCATGGTATAATTAATTGACTGTAAATAACACCTCTAAACGTTAATTAATTACCTATTAACGTTAATTAATTATAAATAACACCTATTAAAGTTAATTAATTATAAATAACACCTATTAACGGCCAATGAATTAATTAACGTTAATTAACAGTGAATGAAACCAATTAGTTTTAAATTACTGTAAATAACACTGATTAGTGCTACTTAACGGTAAATGGAGATGATTAACGTTGACTAACGGCGAATCCAATTAATTAGCGTTAATTAGAAATTATAAGCCCTCAATAGAATTTATCGGAATGTTTAATCTAATAAGGACATTTGTAGCCCGACTTTCCGCACTATTCAAAGGCAAAAGTCCTGGTTTGAGGCTTTCAAAACGACGTCATCTTCACATTTGCATTTCATTAATATTTTAAAATTTCGCTTAAAAATAAAAAATAAAATTATTAAAAATTTCATTAATATTAAAAATATAAATACAATAATAATTTTATCAATATTAAAAGTATAAATATAAACAAGTTTTCACTTTTCAACTCACCAGAGAGGTGGTCTTCTCTTCATACGACAGCCACCTGCCGAAAGGAATAAAACAAAATATAAATGAAAATAACATACTTAGTAGACATGAACTTCAAATCTATTCTAAAAAATATAAAATTTACTCTAAAATACAAAAATTAAATTTTTAAAAACTATCTAAGCTAATCTAATCTAAAACTTATCAAATCTAAGCTTCTATAAAACGTCTTTTAGCACTATGTTTAAAGGCGTTCCCACAGGAACGTTTTACTGGCTGTGGGCCACAAGAAGACTAGAAACTCTAGGACGGCATCTGTACTTCACTTGAGTTATGGCTTTTGAAG
>OX387252.1:5424197-5426697 GCA_947562095.1 Branchellion lobata | reverse complement strand
ATCTAATCTAATCTAATCTAATCTAATCTAATCTAATCTAATCTAATCTAATCTAATCTAATCTAATCTAATCTAATCTAATCTAATCTAATCTAATCTAATCTAATCTAATCTAAATCTAATCTAATCTAATCTAATCTAATCTAATCTAATCTAATCTAATCTAATCTAATCTAATCTAATCTAATCTAATCTAATCTAATCTAATCTAATTTAATTTAATTTAATTTAATTTAATTTAATCTAATCTAATCTATCTAATCTAATCTAATCTAATCTAATCTAATCTAATCTAATCTAATCTAATCTAATCTAATCTAATCTAATCTAATCTAATCTAATCTAATCTAATCTAATCTAATCTAATCTAATTTAATCTAATCTAATCTAATCTAATCTAATCTAATCTAATCTAATCTAATCTAATCTAATCTAATCTAATCTAATCTAATCTAATCTAATCTAATCTAATCTAATCTAATCTAATCTAATCTAATCTAATCTAATCTAATCTAATCTAATCTAATCTAATCTAATCTAATCTAATCTAATCTAATCTAATCTAATCTAATCTAATCTAATCTAATCTAATCTAATTTAATCTAATCTAATCTAATCTAATCTAATCTAATCTAATCTAATCTAATCTAATCTAATCTAATCTAATCTAATCTAATCTAATCTAATCTAATCTAATCTAATCTAATCTAATCTAATCTAATCTAATCTAATCTAATCTAATCTAATCTAATCTAATCTAATCTAATCTAATCTAATCTAATCTAATCTAATCTAATCTAATCTAATCTAATCTAATCTAATCTAATCTAATCTAATCTAATCTAATCTAATCTAATCTAATTTAATTTAATTTAATTTAATTTAATTTAATCTAATCTAATCTATCTAATCTAATCTAATCTATCTTATTTAATCTAGTCTAATCTCATCCAATTTAATCTTAAGTTTTGCTAAGTAATTTGCATAACGCTCATAACGCACTAACCTAATCTGATGGGGACAATTTAAAAAAGTTCCATATATGATAATCTAATCTAATCATTGTAATCATTCTAATCACTGATTGAATAGGAATTTAATAAAATCATTCGTTTATCACACACTGACTCAACGTGCAAACATGCATCTCATACAGTGGTTTGTATACTGCCGATTGCATACTAATCTAATCCAACCAAGACCTTTGTAAAGCGCTGATTGCACACGGACTAAGCATTGCAACAAGTAGTCATACCTCACTTGCGCCGGTGTCGCCAGGAGTCATTGAGGTGCCTGTATATAAGCGACGCCTCAAAAACTTGCCATTGGTGCTGTTGCAAAGTGTTGTTGCTAACAGTGGTTACTAAGAGTGGTTGCAGAGTGTGGTTGCTAACAGTGGTTACTAAGAGTGGTTGCAGAGTGTGGTTGCTAAGAGTGGTTGCTAAGAGTGGTTGCTGAGTGTGGTTGCTAAGAGTGGTTGCTAAGAGTGGTTGCTAAGAGTTTTGGCTGAAAGTGGTTGCCAAGGGTTGTTGCTTATAGAGGTTGCTAACACTTGCTTTTGACAGTTGTTGTTAACAAAGCTATTGTCACGGAGAGTTGTCAACGTTGCATCGCACACATTGTTCCAACCTTTTCCGATCCTCTTCCTCCCTCCTCCACCCTCCTCCACCCTCCTCCACCTTCCTCCACCCTCCTCCACCCTTCTCCACCCTCCTCCACCCTCCTCCACCCTCCTCCACCCTCCTCCACCCTCCTCCACCTTCCTCCACCCTCCTCCACCCTCCTCCACCCTCCTCCACCCTCCTCCACCCTCCTCCACCCTCCTCCACCCTCCTCCACCCTCCTCCACCCTCCTCCACCCTCCTCCACCCTCCTCCACCCTCCTCCACCCTCCTCCACCCTCCTCCACCCTCCTCCACCCTCCTCCACCCTCCTCCACCCTCCTCCACCTTCCTCCACCCTCCTCCACCCTCCTCCACCCTTCTCCACCCTCCTCCACCTTCCTCCACCCTCCTCCACCTTCTTCCACCCTCCTTCACCCTCCTCCACCCTCCCCCACACTCCTCCACCCTTCTCCACCCTCCTCCACCCTCCTCCACCCTCCTCCACCCTCCTCCACCCTCCTCCACCCTCCTCTACCCTCCTCCACCCTCTTCCACCCTCCTCCACCCTCCTCCACCCTCCTCCACCCTCCTCCACCCTCCTGCACCCTCTTCCACCCTCCTCCACCCTCCTCCAAAAGAGTGAACTAAAAGGCGTCTGTGGGCTTCATTGGATATAAGCCACCCGTCACTCGAAGCTGAAACTGAAAATTCTGAAGATTTACCGAATGAGAACAAGTAACTTGAGATTGTAATCAATGCAAAGAACTTAAGATCATAATCAATGCAATCACCAACAAATTCATGCATTCTGTAGTTAATACAAGTAATTTCAACTAGAGTGGCCAAGCGATTTGAAGGTGAGTGGAATTCCAAATGAATGAAAGTACAATTTGTTA
>OX387252.1:5401697-5419197 GCA_947562095.1 Branchellion lobata | reverse complement strand
GAAGGATGCTGCATTTTGGTGAGATGAGTTTGTTACAGAGGTCTAAAAAAATGTTTTTTTTCTCTTCAGCCAGGTCCCATAATCACACAAAAGTCCATTTAGAAAAACCAGTCCAAAATGTTTGTCATTTTTGTTCTTAAGTTGTTTACCTTGTGTTTGTCAGTTTGACAAATCAAGAGCTTTCATAGTCTTAATTAGTTCAAGTCCAGACATACGCTGGAAATGTCACAAAAACACGGCGAACAATCGAACTAAAAAAGAAAACATTAAAATATACGAGAACAGAATGTTATCAGTCATATCAGTTGGCATTGCACCTACCTTTACATACAGCTTTCGTTCCTTTCTCCAGTAATCTTTTTTTTCATTGCCTTGTTTTAAATATTCACCCCCCTCTTGAAAACCTCTTCAAAACCGCTCTTCATTATTATTCGAAATGCCATTCTGATCTGCTCACTCGGCTTCGAATCCATGAGATCTCAAAAGTTTCATGTTAGCCGACTCCTAGTCTCCCATATCAACCGTCTGATAAGATAAGATGGAAAAAGATGTTTATGCAGAGATTGGAAGGGTAGAAGTGATCAGTTCTCGCTGATTCTTCTCCAAGGCTGCATCGTTGCAGACGACAGACGGTGGAAGACTTGGCAACGCTTCAGCTTTTCGAGCCTGGCGGAAATTTTGGTGCAATGCAATGCAAATACGAACATTATTATAGTGGCATTAACCCCGTAAAGTTTCGATGCAACTTAATTGTTATATATATTTTTGGTAATGTTTTGTGCCATTTCCGGCGTTTTTCTGGATTTACTTCAATAAAGACTATAAAAAAGGTTTAGGGCCGAGGCTCAGCTTCTATATGAGGGCTGTTTTTGAAGTAGTCATTAAATTCAAAACTACTAAACAGCCAATGAAAAAAGTTTAAATAAATGTGAATAAACGGCCGATAAAAGTGCCATGCAGGCAACCATAGTGACGAAAAAATTGGCTTTGGCCAGGAATTGAACCCGAGGTGACGGGGTTAACTTTTTCTATTAGTTTTTTAGATTTTTTTTGTTTCTGGTTGTTTAGATAGTTTGTGGTTATGTTTTTTTGGTCAAGTTTTTGTTTTATTTTTGTCGCTGATTGATTTGTCTCTTGTGACGTCACTGCATTGTTTGTTGATGATCGCTTGGATGACGTCATATTCATGGCATGATGCCCCAAGAACCTTCGCATATGGTTCATTCATCATAGTTAAGTCATGAGCTTTCAAACGTACGAATTTTCACTTTTTATCTTTTCTCCTCCACCTTCCATCCATCCTCCTCCACAATCCATCCATTCTTCTCCACCCTCCATCCATTTCCATCCACACTCCATCCATCCACTTTTACAATCTATCCATCCTTCTCCACCCTCCATCCATTTCAATCCACCCTCCATCCATCCTCATCCACCCTCTATCCATCCTCATCCACCCTCCATCCATCCTCATCCACCCTCCATCCATCCTCATCCACCCTCCATCCATCCTCATCCACCCTCCATCCATCCTCATCCACCCTCCATCCATCCTCATCCACCCTCCATCCATCCTCATCCACCCTCCATCCATCTTTCTCCAACCTCTATCCAGTTTTTTAAATTATTTATTTTTCTTTTCTTCTTATTTTACTCATTTTTCATGCTTTTTAAATTTTTAAACTATTTTTTTTATTTCTTTTCTTGTTTTATTTCATTTATTTATTTAATTTTTTTTTTATTTTTCGTTTTTTACACCCTTTACCCTGCAAGCTTCCCTTCATTAAAGTTTTTTTTAACTGGTGTGTCAAAAGTCAAGGCTCATTAGCCGCCCATTGCCTGGGCGTTTGACAATATATTTATATTAATAAAGCTTTCAATTATTATTATCTTTTTATTAATTTTATTAAATTTTTTTATCAATTAAATTTTTTTATCAATTAAACTTTTTTATCAATTAAATTTTTTTATCAATTAAATTTTTTTATCAATTAAATTTTTTTATCAACTAAATTTTTTTATCAATTAAATTTTTTATCAATTAAATTTTTTTATCAATTAAATTTTTTTATCAATTAAATTTTTTTATCAATTAACTTTTTTTATCAATTAAATTTTTTTACCAATTAAATTTTTTTATCAATTAAATTTTTTTTATCAATTAAATTTTTTTTATCAATTAAATTTTTTTTATCAATTAAATTTTTTTATCAATTACATTTTTTTATCAATTAAATTTTTTATCAATTAAATTTTTTTATCAATTAAATTTTTTTATCAATTAAATTTTTTTATCAATTAAATTTTTTTATCAATTAAATTTTTTTATCAATTAAATTTTTTTATCAATTAAATTTTTTTTATCAATTAAATTTTTTTTATCAATTAAATTTTTTTATCAATTAAATTTTTTTGTCAATTAAATTTTTTTATCAATTAAATTTTTTTATCAATTAAATTTTTTTAATCAATTAAATTTTTTTATCAATTAAATTTTTTTATCAATTAAATTTTTTTTATCAATTAAATTTTTTTATCAATTAAATTTTTTTATCAATTAAATTTTTTTATCAATTAAATTTTTTTATCAATTAAATTTTTTTATCAATTAAATTTTTTTATCAATTAAATTTTTTTATAAATTAAATTTTTTTATCAATTAAATTTTTAAATAAATTAATTTTTTTTCAAATCAATTTCGTTTTTGTTTTTATAAATTTAACTTTTGTTTTTATTGATTTACCTTTTTTATATTAATCCACTTTTGTTTACATTAATTTAATTTTGTTTTTTCTTAATTTAATTTTGTTTTTTTTAATTTAATTTTTAAGTTTCATTAATTTAATTCTATATTTTTATTAATTTATTTTTTTAATTAATAATTCAATGTTTAATTTATTTAAATTAACAATTCAAATTTTATTTTTTATTAATTTGCTTTTTAATTTTTAAATGATTTTATTTCAATAATTGATTTTTTAAATTTTTTTATCACTTTAAATTATATTTTTTAATTAATTATATTTTTTTATCAATCTTATTTTTCACTCAATTTTGTTTTTTCAATATTTTTTATTTTTCAAAGATTCCCATCTCAATTTTTTTCATTTTTATTATCCTATATCGATATGCCATAGCTTGATACAACACAGCGTAGTCAGAAGCTGATGGCAGCAACTCCAATCAGACGCTGGAAAGGTTGCAAAAAATAAAAATGTCGCAATAAACCATTTCCTGTCCAAACCAAAGATCTCAAATCGAAAATCATAGATACAGCACGAATGAGCTTGGAATGGGATATAAAAACGAAGGAATTTATAAAAAAAACTGTTGCTACCTAAACCATACTAAAAAGGATAATAAAAAAAGATAATAAAAAAATAAAAATAAAAAAAATAAAATTTAACGCAACAAAAGCAATAAAACATAATTCGATACAACAAAACACAACACGATACAACAAAACACAACACGATACAATAAAACACAACACGATACAACAAAACACAACACGATAAAACAAAACACAACACGATACAACAAAACACAACACGATACA
This sequence comes from Branchellion lobata, assembly GCA_947562095.1. NCBI lineage: Eukaryota > Metazoa > Annelida > Clitellata > Hirudinida > Piscicolidae > Branchellion > Branchellion lobata. The sequence continues at coordinate 5,415,638 of OX387252.1, read as the reverse complement.
ACAAAACACAACACGATAAAACAAAACACAACACGATACAACAAAACACAACACGATACAACAAAAAACAACACGATACAATAAAACACAACACGATACAAGAAAACACAACACGATACAACAAAACACAACACGATACAACAAAACACAACACGATAAAACAAAACACAACACGATACAACAAAACACAACACGATACAACAAAAAACAACACGATACAATAAAACACAACACGCTACAATAAAACACAACACGATACAATAAAACACAACACGATACAATAAAACACAACACGATACAACAAAACACAACACGATACAACAAAACACAACACGATACAACAAAACACAACACGATACAATAAAAAACAACACGATACAACAAAACACAACACGATACAACAAAACACAACACGATACAATAAAAAACAACACGATACAACAAAACACAACACGATACAACAAAACACAACACGATACAACAAAACACAACACGATACAACAAAACACAACATGATACAATAAAACACAACACGATACAATAAAACACAACTCGATACAATAAAACACAACACGATACAACAAAACACAACACGATACAACAAAAAACAACACGATACAATAAAACACAACACGATACAACAAAACACAACACGATACAATAAAAAACAACACAAGACAACAAAACACAACACGATACAATATGAATAGCTTGTAGTGGCCTCAACCCCGGAAAATTTCAAAGCTTCCTTGTTCATATTGCAATAAGTAACAAGATGCTTTATAGCTAGCAAACAAAATTTTTTAAACAAAACTTTTTAGGTAGACTTTTGAAATGTTTGGAGAAATAAGGAAAACACGAAGATTAGCTTAATAATTTCCTCTCGTCCAACTTTCACCCATCCTTTTCCACCCATCCACCCATTCAACCATTAACCCATTCACCCATCTACCCATCCATCCTTCCACCTCCTATTCTCCTACCTCTCACTCTCCCACCTCCCACTCTCCCACCTCCCACCCTTCCAGCTCCCACCCTCTCACCCTCCCACCCTCCCACCTTCCACCCTCCCACCTCCCACCCTCCCACCTCCCACCCTCCCACCCTCCCACCTCCCACCCTCCCACCCTCCCACCTCCCACCCTCCCACCCTTCCACCTTCCACCCTCCCACCTCCCACCTCCCACCTCCCACCCTTCCACCTTCCACTCTCCCACCTCCCACCCTCCCACCCTTCCACCTTTCACCCTCCCACCCTCCCACCTCCCACCCTTCCACCTTCCACTCTCCCACCTCCCACCCTTCCACCCTTCCACCTTCCACCCTTCCACCTTCCACCCTCCCACCTCCCACCCTCCACCCCCACAGATGTTTCCACTCCACAGGCCTTCCGCTACATACAAACCAACTCACGTGAGTTTTTCACCACCCATCTTCTCAATTTCTTGCTTTGGCGCTTCACAAATTGGATTTATTACTATGTCACTCAGTAGTAGTCCAAGTATTATCTCAAACCACCATTTCCACCACCACCATTCAGTGCTTGACCAAAACATCATTCGTATCTTCACTCGCTCACACCTTGGGCATATTTTGAATACATCCTTACCCCAACCTTAGGCTTAACTTCTGCCCTGACCCTAGTCTTGACTCTTGTCTTAACCCTAGCCTTAACTCTAGCTCTGACCTAGCTACAACCCTAATCCCAGCCCTAACTTAGCCCTGACCCTTACTTCGACTCTTATCTCATTTTCAAATTTAGACCTAATCCCAACCCTAATCTTAATATCAGATTTAGACCTAATCCTAACCCTAATCTTAATATCAGATTTAGACATAATCCTAACCTTAAGCTTAATATCAGATTTAGACATAATCCTAACCCTAATCTTAATTTCAGATTTAGACATAATCCTAACCCTAATCTTAATTTCATATCTTCCATCCACCCAACACTAGCCGTTGCCTACCATCCATCCACCTCCATTCATCTACTACCTTTCATTCACTTCCATCCATCCACCTCCATTCATCCACCACCATTCATCCACCACTGTTCATCCACCTCCATCCATCCACCACCATTCATCCACCACCATTCATCCACCACCGTTAATCCACCCCCATCCATCCACCTCCATCCATCCACCACCATTCATCCACCACCATTCATCCACCACCATTCATCCACCACCGTTAATCCACCCCCATCCATCCACCTCCATCCATCCACCTCCATTCATCCACCACCATTCATCCACCACCATTCATCCACCACTGTTCATCCACCACCATCCATCTATCGCCATCCATCCTCTATCTCTTCCAACTTCATTCCCCACCCAAATCTTACCTCCCAACCCCACTTGCACCACCCAACAGACCCAACCCTAATTGCACCACCCAACAGACCCAACCATCATAGTGCCTCCCAGGGATCAGAAGGTGGAGGTGTTCAAGGCCGCCCAGTTCGAGTGCATCGCCTCGGGACAACCTCCCCCAATCATCCTCTGGCGCCTCGACAACAAACTCATCGCCAACAGCTCCAAGTAAGTGGTCTCTGCAGCTTATTGCCTTCGAGTGGCTGCAATGGACTGATAGATCCTATGTTAATGGGTCTGATTGACTTTAATAGGATTTAATTAGATCTAAGTGAGTTTAATTAGAGGTAATTAAGTTTACTGGAGCTAATTGGGTTTAATTAAACTTAGTGGGATCCAATTAAGTCTAATTAGCTGAAATTGTCTAATTGACTCTACTTGAGAACAAAAAAAGATAGTTTGTTGAAACTTGGAGTAGTTGAAATCCTGTTTTTGAATCTTCTTCCGCATTTCCAGGATCAGGATTAAGTAATGATTAGGCAAGGATTACCCCATGAGACTCTCCACTCTCTTCTGCCACCTCATCACTCAACTGCTTCCTCCCCCCCCCCCCCCCCCCCCCATCTCACCTGACTCTCTAATAGATCTTTTTTTTCAATAATCATTTTGCTATTTTTTTATTTTTTATAATCATTTTTCACCTTTTTTATAACAATTTTTGTTCTTTTTTCATAATCATTTTCGTTTTTTTCTTTTTCATAATCATTTTTTTTTCTTTTTTCATAATCATTTTCGTTTTTTTCTTTTTCATAATCATTTTTTTTTCTTTTTTCATAATCATTTTCGTTTTTTCTTTTTTTTCATAATCATTTTTGTTTGTTTTTTTCTTTTTCATAATCATTTTTTTTCTTTTTCATAATCATTTTCGTTTTTTCTTTTTTTTCATAATCATTTTTGTTTGTTTTTTTCTTTTCCATAATCATTTTTTTTTCTTTTTCATAATCATTTTTGTTTCTTTTTTCATAATCATTTTTGTTTTTATTCGTCTGCATATGCATCCATTCTCCGACCAAAACAACTCCACACTCCTCCTTCTTTATCCCCAGCAACAAAATTTCTCCCACCAACTTGCTGATTTCTTCCCACCACCACCAACCGTCTCCAACCATTGCGAGCCACCGTAGCAAAAATCAAAACTTTTCGTTTCAAAGTTATACAGAATAATTGACTTTGAATTGAAAAAAAAACAGAAATATAAGACGCCTACGTTATTAATGTTGTCGGAAAGAAATTTAAAATTTATGGAAAAAAAAACGCTAAGAGAATCTGGCGTGGAAAAATTGAAATAATTATAGAGGCCGAAGCATAAGCGAAATAAACACACAATAATAACACATTTGTATCTATATCTAAAAAAACAACAACAATAACAACGGCAACAAAACAAACAACACCAACATTACAAGAAATAAACAACAACAATAACAACAACGAAAACAACAAACAAACAAAACAAATAAACAACAACAAATAAACAAAAACAAAGAAACTACAACAACAAATAAAAAACAACAAATAAACAACAACAGCAAATGAAACATCACCCCACCAACACCAAACAACCACACTAACTACACCAATCGTGCTACTTCGCCTCAGTTGCTTGCCTTGGCGCCTTAAAAATTGGTTTATTAAGTTATTTAACAAAGAACCACCAACAACACTAACCACATCAACAAAACACTACTACCACCAAAACACTAACAACAGCAATAACAATACCACCACCACCCCCACTGCCAACCACAACATCACCACCACCAACAACATCACTCCCGAAAACAACACCACCACCACCACCACCACCACCACCACCACCACCACCACCACCACCACCACCACCACCACCACCACCACCACCACCACCACCACCATCACCACCACCACCACCAACACCACCACCATCAACAACAACAACAACACCAACACCAACAACACCACCACTAGCAACAACAACACCAAAACCTCCCCCCCACTACCAACAACAAAGACACCACCACCACCCCCACCAACAACAATGACGACACCACCAACAACAACGACACTACCACCAACACCAACAACAACAACACCACCACCAACAACACCACCACCAACAACAACACCACCACCACCAACAACACCACCACCAACCCTAACAACACCACCCCCAACACCAACAACAACACCACCAACACCAACAACACCACTACCAACAACAACACCAAAACCAACAAAACCACTGCCAACAACAACAACAACACCACCAACAACAACACCACTACCAACAACAACGACACCACCACTTCCACCAACAACAACAACAACAGTTACACCGACAACACCACCACCAACAACACCAACAACACCACTACCAACACCAACAACACCACCACCAACAACAACAACAACGACACCACCAACACCAACAACACCACCTCCTCCACCAACAACAACAACAACAACAGATACACCATCATCTCGTTCGACAACGGGTCTGTATTGCGGATAGAGTCGTGTCTAAAGGAGATGAACGGAAGTGTGTTTGAGTGCGTTGCAGACGACGCCAAAGAACCACAAAGCACTTATGCCCGCCTCACTGTCTTCGAGAATGGTGTGTGCGGTGGGTTGACTCATTTGTGGGTTGCTGGGTAGGGCGGATCGAATGTGGATTGAGGTGGGTTGGTTCGTGTGTGGGTTGCTGGATAGGGTAGATTGAAGGTGGGTTGGGAGTGGGTTGGGAGTGGGTTGGGGGTGGGTTGGAGGTGGGTTTGGGCGTAGGGTGATTTGTGTGTGTTTCGAGGTGAACAGGGTGATTTGATTGTTTTGAAAAGTTGGAGCTGTGTGTGTTTGTGTGAAAAGGAAAAAGGTTTGTCTGTGCGCTAACAAGTTCAATAAACAAAGACTAAGTAAAACCATTTCAAAATTTCCAATAATCAAAGATTAACAACTCACAGTGCCAATAATCAAAAACTGGGTTAAATTAGACCTCCTCTCATAGTTCCAGTACTCAAAGATCGCATTTATAACCTCTCTTCAGTTCCAGATGGCTTTCCAGTTTTTGAAGACCATCCCAAGTTGTTGGCAGCAGATAGGGACAAGCCAGCCAATCTGACGTGTAGGACCACAGCTGTGCCACAGGCCACAATCAGATGGTTCAGGGACTTCGTGCCGGTCAAACCTACTGATCGAATACGGGTGAAAGGAGGTGGGTGGAGATGGGTTTGTGGAGGGGGGGGGGAGGTGGGTGGGTTTGTGGGGGGGGGTGAAGTGGGTTTGTGGGTGGGGGGTGGATTTGTGGGTGGTGTGTGGGGTGGATTTGTGAGTGGGGATGGATTTTTGGGTGGAGGGAGGGGTTTGTGGGTTGGGTGCAAAGGTTTGAGAAGAGTGAGTTTCGTAAGAGGGAACGGTGAAAGTACAGACTTACCCCAAATCCCCCCTCCCCCCCCCCTTTTCCAGACACGGGTCACCTGCTCTTCTCGAGGGTGCTGGAGGCAGACGAGAGCAAATACATGTGTTCCGCCTCCAACATCCATGGCACCGCCTACTCTTTTCCCGCCAACATATACGTCAGAAGTACTCGGCGCTTCGTGACTTTTTGTTTTTGTTTTGTTTGTTGTTGTGTTGTTGTTTGTTTTGTTATTGTTTGTTGTTGTGTTATTTTTTGTTTTGTTATTGTTTGTTGTTGTGTTGATGTTTGTTGTTGTGTTATTGTTTGTTGTGTTTTTTGTCGTCTTTTGTTGTTTGTAATTTTTTTTGCTTGGTGTTGTTTGTTTTTGTTTTTTGTGTTTCATTTTCCAATTCTTTCATAACCACCACCACCACCACCACCACCACCACCACCACCACCACCACCACCACCACCACCACCACCACCACCACCACCACCACCACCACCACCACCACCACCACCACCACAACCACCACCACCACCACCACTACCACCACCACCACCACCACCACCACTACTACCACCACCACCACCACCACGGCCACGCCTTGTGCTACCCCTGAGTCACCACTACATGTTCAGGCCGCAAAGTACCGCCCTCATTCACGGAGCAGCCCAAGAGCGTCATTGTAAACCCAGGAGAGTCAGCCAACCTCTCTTGTTCCGGGGCTGGCACTCCCTCCCCCTCCATCATGTGGAAGAGGGGTAATGACGAACCTATTGACGGCACCAACACCTCCAACGGAAGGAACGTCCTGGAGGTTAGGGACGTGTGGAAGACCGAAAACTTCACGTGCATGTTGCAGTCTGAGCTGGGAAATGTCGAACACACAGTCACAGTATTCCTCAAAGGTATGGAACGCTTGAACTCTTCAGATGTTGTAGGTCAAAGGTGTCCCAAACGTTAAGACCTTCAACGTCGTTGATGCAACTGCTCGTTGGGAGACATTGCCAATAAAAAAAATCAATTTTGCGAAAAATTAATAAAAATATTCCTGAATAATTATTTTTGTCTGTTGGAATATTGCTGTCAGCATTTTTGCTTCAAATTACTCAAAACAGTAGCTCCTTCAAATTAATTTTTGAAAATTCTCAAGTGATTTTTTCTCAAATAACTTTTAAAAATATTCAACCATTAACCCTTCAACCCCCCCAAACCCCACAAACTTCACAAACCATCTATAAATTCCTTGCAAAAAACAAACCACCCCACAAACAACAAACCACCTAAAGACAACAAACCACCCAAAAACAACAAACCACTCACAAACAACAAACCACCCACAAACAACAAAACACCTTTAAACGACAAACCACCTACAAACAACAAACCACCCTACTAACAACAAACCACTCACAAACAACAAACCACCTACAAGCAACAAACCACTCATAAACAACAAACCACCTACTAACAACAAACCACTCACAAACAACAAACCACCCTACAAACAACAAACCACCTTACTAACAACAAACCACTAACAAACGACAAACCACCCTACAAATCCCACCCTTCAAACCCCACCCACAACCAACTACAACTCCTCACCCGTCAAACCCCACCCACAACCACCCACAGAGCTACCAAATCCTCCGAGCCACCTACGAGCCACCGAAGTGAGGGCAACTTCCTTGAGGCTGTCCTGGAAAGCCCCTTCCACAGGCAATATCCAGTCCTACATCGTGCTTGTCAAGGAAAGAAACGCCCCTGGAGGTGCTGTGGCGGTGGTGTGGCAGTAGTGGTGCTTGTGCTGTGGCGGTGGTGTGGCAGTAGTGGTGCTTGTGCTGTAGCGGTGGTGTGGTGGTAGTGGTGTCTGTGCGGTGGCGGTGGTGTGGTGGTAGTGGTGCCTGTGCTGTGGCGGTGGTGTGGTGGTAGTGGTGCCTGTGCTGTGGCGGTGGTGTGGTGATAGTGGTGTTTGTGCTGTGGCGGTGGTGTGGTGGTAGTGGTGCCTGTGCTGTGGCGGTGACGGCTGTGGTAGTGGTGGTGGTAGAGGTCGTAGTGATGGTGGTGGTTTGTTGTTATTATTGATTGTTATTATTGGTGTTCGTTTTGTCAATGGTTGGTTTCTCATTCTGATCAACAATTCCCATCCCAAAATACAAAAAAAAAAGAAATTTTTGCCAACCTCCTTCAATCTCCCTCTTCCTCCCCCCTTCCTCCTCCCTTCCTCCTCCCCCCCTCCTCCTCCTCCCTTCTCCCCCCCTCCTTTCCAGAAAACTACAAGAACATAGACGGGGTGAGGGGCACCAACCACGTGATCAGTGGCTTGCTGCCCTACACGTGGTACGAAGTGAGGGTGGTGGCAGTGAGTAAGGTGGGCAGAGGACAAGCCAGCAGCGCCTATGAGGTGCAGACTGGAGAAAAGAGTGAGTGGTGGTGGTGGTTGTTGTGTAAGTTGTGGTGGTTGTGCCATCAGTGGTATTTTTAATGGTTGAAGTATTTTGATTTTTGGTAACATTTTCATTGCTATTATTATTATTATTATTTTATTTATTTATTTTTAATAATTATTAATAATCGTAGTAGCATTAATAGTACAGCACATCCACATCACATCCACATCACATCCACATCACATCCACATCACATCCACATCACATCCACATCACATCCACATCACATCCACATCACATCCACATCACATCCACATCACATCCACATCACATCCACATCACATCCACATCACATCCACATCACATCTACATCACATCCACATCACATCCACATCACATCCACATCACATCCACATCACATCCACATCACATCCACATCACATCCACATCACATCCACATCACATCCACATCACATCCACATCACATCCACATCACATCCACATCACATCCACATCACATCCACATCACATCCACATCACATCCACATCACATCCACATCACATCCACATCACATCCACATCACATCCACATCACATCCACATCACATCCACATCACATCCACATCACATCCACATCACATCCACATCACATACACATCACATCCACATCACATCCACATCACATCCACATCACATCCACATCACATCCACATCACATCCACATCACATCCACATCACATCCACATCACATCCACATCACATCCACATCACATCCACATCACATCCACATCACATCCACATCACATCCACATCACATCCACATCACATCCACATCACATCCACATCACATCCCCAGCACCCGAAGGAGCTCCGGTCAACTTCTCCATCACGTCCATCAGCACAGACACAGTTCGTCTTCAGTGGGAACCGCCCCCTCGGGTGGGTCTTTCTAACCGACGCAACTCATTACTTTTGTTTATTATCTTTCTAATATTATTTTTTATTTTATTTTTCTATTGCTATTTCATTTTTTTCTTTCATTATTCTACTTAATTATATTTTTATTTATTTCTTTTTTCAAAATTATTTTATTTAATTATTTTTATTATTATTATTTCATTTTGTTATACTATTCTCTCATATCATATTTTTCCTTTTTTGTTTCGTCATAGTTGTACGTTGGATCGTTTCTTCATCATTCATTATATATTTTTCAAATAAAATATTATTATTATTATTTTTTTATTTCAATTTTATTACTTTTATAATTTTATTTTCAACTTTTTTTTATTTTTCTATCATTTAAATTCAACTTTACTTTTTATTTATTTTTAAAATTTAATTCAATTTTTCTCATATTATTTTAAATTTACTTTTATTATTCTTCGTATTTTTTTACTTTCTTATTTTTCCTTTTTTTTAGTTGTTTTTTTTATTATTTTTTGTTGTTTTTTCGCATTGTTTTGTTTTTTTCATTTTTTTGTTGTTGTTTTTTCCTATTTTTTTGTTGTTTTTTACCTATTTTTTTTGTTTTTTTCCTTTTTTGTTGTTTTTTTCCTTTTTTTTTTGTTTTTTTCCTTTTTTTGTTGTTTTTTCCGACCATTTTTATCTTCCACATCCACCTCTAAGGATGCCTTCATTGGGTCACATTGATCTGCATATGAAGCAATCGTTACGAACAATTTTTATTTTCATTTTTTTCTTAGCTTATTCATTTTTATTCAAAACAGTTTCCAATTAGAAAATCTATAAAAAAAACAAACAAAAATACATACATAAATAAACAAATTCATAAATTGAAATATAAAAAGTCAATTATATATATATATATATATATATATATATATATATATATATATATATATATATATGAAAAAATGAACAAATGAATTAATTAATAAATGTATAAATAAATAAATAAATAACTAACTAACTAAATAAATAAATAAATAAATGAATAAATAAATGAATAAATAAATGAATAAATAAATAAATAAATAAATAAATAAATAAATAAATAAATAAATAAATAAATAAATAAATAAATAAATAAATAAATAAACAAATAAAAAATAAATAAATAAATAAATAAATAAATAAATAAATAAATAAATAAATAAATAAATAAATAAATAAATAAATAAATAAATAAATAAATAAATAAATAAATAAATAAATAAACAAATAAAAAATAAATAAATAAATAAATAAATAAATAAATAAATAAATAAATAAATAAATAAATAAATAAATAAATAAATAAATAAATAAATAAATAAATAAATAAATAAATGAATAAGCAAACCATGGTGCTATTTTGGAGTGTCGTCGTTGCTGTTATTAGTCTCAGTTATTGGAATAGGTTATAAAAATAGATGATTTGAATAGGCTGGACAGAATGCTTCATCCATTCACTCATCCATTCACTCATCCATTCACTCATCCATTCACTCATCCATTCACTCATTCATTCACTCATCCATTCACTCATCCATTCACCCATTCATTCATTCATTCATTCACTCATCCATTCACTCATCCATTCACTCATCCATTCACCCGTCTATTCACTCATCTATTCACTCATCCATTCACTCATCCATTCACTCATCCATTCACTCACCCATTCACTCATCCATTCACTCATCCATTCACTCATCCATTCACTCATCCATTCACTCATCCATTCACTCATCCATTCACTCATCCATTCACTCATCCATTCACTCATCCATTCACTCATCCATTCACTCATCCATTCACTCATCCATTCACTCATCCATCCACTCATTCATTCACTCATCCATTCACTCATCCATTCACCCATTCATTCACTCATCCATTCACTCATCCATTCACTCATCCATTCACTCATCCATTCACTCATCCATTCACTCATCCATTCACTCGTCTATTCACTCATCCATTCACTCATCCATTCACTCATCCATTCACTCACACATTCACTCATCCATTCACCCATCAATTCACTCCTTTATTTATACATCCATTTATCTTTTTATCCATTCATTATTCAGTTATTCATTAACTCGTTCATTTATTCATTCACTCATTCATTTATTCATTCACTCATTCATATATCCATTCGCTCATCACTCATCCGTTCATTCATTCATTTATCCATGCATCATCATCAATTCCAAAAAACACAAAAAAGAAAAAAAAAACAACGAAAACTATTCTTCCTGGAACAAAAACAAACGAAAAACTCAAATGTTGTTCTCCAAAACAATAAGACAATTAAACATCCCTTTTCCACAAAGAGACTCCTTTCCCGTCCAAGATGGAAAATTCCCAAACAAAAGACGCCAACCACCCAACCAACTAACCCCCCCCTAGAACAACCCAACCAACTCACCCCCCCCCCTAGAACAACCCAACCAACTCACCCCCCCTCTAGAACAACCCAATCAACTCACCCCTCCCCCCCTAGAACAACCCAACCAACTCACCCCTCCCCCCTTAGAACAACCCAACCAACTCACCCTCCCCCCCTAGAACAACCCAACCAACTCACCCCCCCCTAGAACAACCCAACCAACTCACCCCCCCTAGAACAACCCAACCAACTCACCCCCCCTAGAACAACCCAACCAACTCACCCTCCCCTTAGAACAACCCAACCAACTCACCCTCCCCCCTAGAATAACCCAACCAACTCACCCCCCTCCTAGAACAACACAACCAACTCACCCCCCCCCCCCCTAGAACAACCCAACCAACTCACCCCTCCCCCCCTAGAATAACCCAACCAACTCACCCTCCTCTTAGAACAACCCAACCAACTCACCCCCCCCCCCCTTAGAACAACCCAACCAACTCACCCCTCCCCCCCTAGAACAACCCAACCAACTCACCCTCCCCTTAGAACAACCCAACCAACTCACCCCCCCCCCCCTTAGAACAACCCAACCAACTCACCCCTCCCCCCCTAGAACAACCCAACCAACTCACCCTCCCCTTAGAACAACCCAACCAACTCACCCTCCCCCTAGAACAACCCAACCAAGCTACTCATTTCCCCACCCATAACAACTGAAACAAACTACTCATTGTTCCCCCTAAAACCACTAAAACAAACTATTAATACCCCCCTGTAATAACCCACCCAACGACCCCCTCCTCCCCAGAACAACTGGAACGGAGAGATCAGCATGTGGGAGTTACAGTTCTACCCCAGAGAGCAGCTCCAGCAGGTGCTCAGTCGCAACACCACCTCCCTCTTCGTGCAGCTGTCGCAGCTCAAGCCTCACACCGACTACATCTTCCTAGTGAGGGCCTACACCACTGCAGGTCCAGGACCCTGGTCTTCTCGCCTGCCCTTCCGCACCTACGGAAACTGTGCGTGTATGCTGTGCTGTGCTGTTCTGTTGTTTGTGCTGTTTGTTTGTGCTGTTTGTTGTTTGTGCTGTTTGTTGTTTGTGCTGTTTGTTTGTGCTGTTTGTTTTTTTTGTTGTGTTTGTTTTTTCTGTTGTTCTTGCTGTGTTTGATTTTTCTGCCATATCTGTAGTGTCTGTTTTGTCTGTTGTGTCTGTTTTGTCTGTTGTGTCTGTTTTGTCTGTTGTGTCTGTTTTGTCTGTTGTGTCTGTTTTGTCTGTTGTGTCTGTTTTTAATGTAATTTCTGTTTTGGCTGTTGTGTCTGTTTTTAATGTAGTGTCTGTTTTGTTTGTTTTTTTTGTTTCTGCTTTGTCTGCCTAGTCCACTTTGTTGTTCTTTGTTTGCAGTGTTTGTTTTTTTGATGTGCTCACATTTTTTAAACAACTTCTCCAAAAACTCTTGAAGCTTTCTTCCAATTGATTTGCAGCATTCACCATGACACCTCACAACATTTTACGTCATCATGACACCTCACAACATCTTACGTCATCATGACACCTCACAACATCTTCCGTCATTATGACACCTCACAACATCTTACGTCACCATGACACCTCACAACATTTCACGTCATTATGACACCTCACAACATCTTACGTCACCATGACACCTCACAACATCTTACGTCATCATGACACCTCACAACATCTTACGTCATCATGACACCTCACAACATCTTACGTCATCATGACACCTCACAACATCTTACGTCATCATGACACCTCACAACATCTTACACAACAACATGACACCTCACAACATCTTACGTCAGCATGACACCTCAAAACATCATACGTCATCATGACACCTCACAACATCCTACGTCATCATGACACCTCAAAACATCTCATAACACTCCACAACACCTTCAAAATTCTTTAATTCATCCCAAACACCCAAAACTACCCCCAAAACACCCGAACATTCCCCAAACACCCCATCACACCAAAATGTCACTCACCACTCAAACACCCACCCTCCAGCGGACGGCAGAATGTCTCACGAGCACCCGGGACCCACCAACATTCAGATCCGCAGAATCACAGAAACCACCCTTGAGGTGTCTTGGGACCCCCCCAACATCCCTGAGATCGTGGGGTACTACGTGTACTACAGCATGATCGCCTACTCCAACATGTCCCAGTGGGAGTACATCCAGATCGGTCGGTGCTGTGTGTCGCATCTTCCATTTTTCTTTGTTTTTTTGTTTGGTTTTAGTTGAGTTTTTCCAGTTTAGTTTGTTTTTTTTTGTTTTTTTTTTTTAATTTAATTTGTTTTTATATGCATTTTCCAAAAGTTTGAGCTGTTTTTGTTTTAATTTCATTCAACTCAAATTCATTTGAAGAAATTTATTTTTTGTTTTGCATTTTTTGAATATCAAATTTTTGTTTTTCG